>MVAJ01000020.1:0-239929 GCA_014825545.1 Cystofilobasidium capitatum
AGACTTCGGCAGCTTGTAGATGGATCTTGATCCTGGGCTTCCATTGCTGGAAGATGTCGCCTCGTCCGCGGAAGATGGGAATGCGGAGGGCGGAGGGTGCAGGCGTAGATGCGTTGGACATGTCGATCATAGTGTCAGACATGGAGTCTCGGTCTTCGTCCTTGTGGGGTGCAGCGGTGTCGGATGGGCTCATAACCTATTGGACAGCAAGCAAGCTACAGAGGTGTGAAGCGTGAGCAGGCAGGCCACTAGGTAAATATGAAGATAAGAAAGTAACGCACCTCAGCCCCTGAGAAGATTCGTGGGAGACTGAGGTGCAAGAGGAGAGAGCAGGAGAAAAGTCTGAAAAAGAGTAAAAGCTAGATGAAAAGAAATCAAGTGGAAATATCTATGGTACGCCGAAGTGCCAATCTAACAGATACCACTGGGCCAAAAGACCATATTGTCGATTCTGGGAGGAATCGACTGTTCCGGACCTATATACCCTTTGGAGTCGGGACTCCTAGACTCGCTTGACCAGAACCATAACAAGGGAGCAGGAGAGACAGAGGGAGCAAAGGGAGTCGAGGTCGAGGGGGAGGATGCTCGTCGAGAGGGAGTGTTGAAGTTGCGACGAGCGCGGCGCGGAGCGCAGAGGGAGCGGCGGGTGGCCGCGGCGGCCAGGCTCGCATTTGCAGTGCAGTTCTCTTCCCTCTGTAAATCCTCTCCTCTTCCCCTTGTAGCTAGAGACCTCAGTCCACTTCTCGTTGGCTGAGGTCAGTCCCATCCTTACCTGAGAGCTCGTCACCGTTCCGTCATTGACCTGCTCTCTGTCTCTGTAACTTCTCTGACTCGTTCCGCTTTCTCAATAGGTTCGATTCATGACTAGTCCACTTCTCGTTGGCTGAGCTTCTCTGATTCTTTCGCTCTCTCAATAATGCAGTCGAACGTCCTCAGGTCGAATGACAAGAAAGGGGGGTCAGAGCCAACGCGAATGGTCAAAAGTTGGAAGAGATTCCCTATTCTGTTGCCGCTCACTCCTCTGTCGCCGTGGTCGTGATGGCCGCAATGGGAGGTTGGTTCCCCTTGACAAACATTGAAGGGCCTCGGTGACAGAGTTCTCGGCCTCCTCGTCTTCTCCAGGTGCGGACGAGGTCTGGTTCCCTTTACCAAATCAAGAGAGAATAATCAAGTTGTCAGTCCAGCGCGAGGGTAGGAAAGGGACACGAAAGGTTACCTGGTCAGTAGGAGAGAGTGGATCCCAGGTGATCCAGGGACTCAGCCAGTAGCTCGCAGGCTTAAACCCCCCCCCCCCCCCTCCCTTTCGCCGTATTGGCGTTCCGGCCCACCACTATCAGCCAGTCCTCCAACGGCTTCTCTGCTAGGGGGAAATAACGGAAAAAAAGGAAAGAAAAAGAAAAAGGTCACTCTTTTTATTGAGCTCGAGTTCACGCGTTTTCAAACTCCGACGCAGCAGCTCGTCCGACAGGAAACAACTACCCACTCCTCCATCCGCCTGCACCCACCTCTTGACTTCTCCCATGCTTACTACAAGCAGTGGGCTTGACCAGCGAGCACTACTCGTCGCCTTGCCAGGAGGTTCTGCAGGAAAGGACCTTTACGACGGCGTTGGCAATGACGGCACGGGTTGACCCGACGCGGTCGTCCGTCTCAACCTCTCTCCTCCTCGTCCTTCCATTCTGGCGGCCAGGACGGCTACTTTAAGGTTTCTGCTACGCTGACTTACCTCCGAGAGGCGTCGCAGTCTTGTCGCCGGTTTCTCCCTAGGCAGCCTATAAGAAGACGCCTTTCACCAACGACTTGCCTTGACCTCACCCCCTTCTTTCCCTTCCTTCCTCCTCTCTCATCCGCCGCATCGCCTTCCTGCTCCCCCCAGCCCTCATCATGATCGACATCGACCGCAACCGTCTGCGGTCTGATCTGGCGTACAGGGTCTCATTCGCCCGACAGTTCATTGGATTCTCTCAAGACGACGCCGACGCGCTTCACGCCGCTGCGCCTCTCGTCGCTCCTCTTGTCAAGGGTGTCGTAGACGAGGTCTACAGTACGTCCCCTTCTGTCCGACTCGATTCGACTTCCTCGGGGCTGACCAAATCCCGAGCAGCTCATCTCTTTGAGTTCTCGTACACGAAGGAGTCCTTCCTGCCTCATAACACCGGCTTCGAGTGAGATTCCCGCTCTTGTGGTGCCAGAAGAACCCACTCTGATCTTTTCTGCTTCTCGTCAGAGGAGATCGTCCGGCCAACCTCGCCGATCTGACCTTGGATGATCCGCAGATTGCTTTCCGTAAGAAGGTGAGCTCCCTCCCCCGACTCCTCTCCCGTAATCCCCTACTGGTCTCTGACCAGCCTCTCGTCCTGCACCCCTTGCAGTTCCTCACTGTCTGGGCGACTAAGGTGTTCACGTCCGACTACAACTCGAGCGCTACCTGGGAGTACCTTGACAGTGCGTCGTCACTCGTTCCGTGCCGTTGCGTTTCCCCTTAGTTGACTTTACTCGCCTTCGTGTGCTCTTCAGAGGTCGGCCTGATGCACAGTACGTCCCTCTCTACTTTCAATTTACGGAGACTCTGTCCCCGGCTTACTTTGTTTCCTCCCTTGCCACTCGCAGCTGGTGTCGCTGGCTTCAAGCACCGAGAAAAGAAGCCTGCCCTTTTCGTCGACCTCCTCGCATGTTCTTTGCTCCTTGGATGGGTTGAGACTGTACTCATTACGGCGATCGCACCCTTGAATGAGAAGGTGTTGTCCGCAGAGATGAAGCTGCAGGTCCTCGTCGCAGTCAACAAGATCTTGCGAGTTCCGCCGACTTCCTCTTTAGGGTCCGGCTCTTCTCTGATTGACCGCTTTCCCTCTGCCTTCAGGTGGATCCAGCAAGATCTCTTCCAGCGGCACTACGTTCGGACCGATGAAGAATTCGCCTCCTACCGCTCCAAGAATGTTGCTCCAAGGGAACACGCCCTCATCCCGGCGCAGCTTCTGTCGTCCCTTCCTGTCGTACTGTCCTTGGGTGCGGCCCTAGGAGCGATGGCTGTCAAGGCTCTCTCAACCTAGCGAGGGTAACTCGCACGTAGGCCGTATCAATGCGACTACACCTCTTGAGATTCGGTGTGCGTGTGTGTCCAGCGGTGAGGAAGGAGGATGATGGCGGAGTTGTCAACGTCGCGTTTCCCTAATCCGGGCTGCAAGCTACCGAAAGGGCGGTCGTGCAGCGAGTCAGGTCATTCGAGATCAGCCTGCTTCACCGTCAGCTCGAAAGTCTCGTCTGTGTAGGTATGGGGTGTGGGATTCAGGAAGGAGACCCTCGAGCGAGATAATGGAGCAGAGTGAGTCTGCCAACCACGACAGTCCGTCTCTCGCACCCAACCCTCCCTCTCGCTGAAGCCATCATGGCGTCCAATCCTTTCGTCGATCAGCCTGAGGCAGGGCCGTCTGGGACGTCCGCTGGAGGTGCTGTTGTTCCGGCATCGCAGGGGACCGCCACCTTTCTGCGTCGCCTGGCGGGCCAGAGCGTCAACAAGGCTGGCCTCGCGAAGGACCAGTCCGAGGTCAACCGCATCATCTGGGAGGCCAGCAAGGGCTCCAAGTACTACGACCGAGAGAAGGTCAAGGACGACGAGCTGGGCCTCAAGATCGCGCGACTGCTCAAGAGGGTGCGTGTTTTCGAAGCCATGAGGGAGGGAGGGTCTGGCCGTGGTCGTGTCTACAGGAGCTGGAGGGACTGACAGCTGTTCAATCGTTGTCGCAGAGGGATGAGTTGCTCCCCGTCGCCGATCTCGCTGCTTTGGAGGACGAGTGCGATGCCATGGTGCGTGTGTCCTCTCCTTGTGACGTGACGTCGACCTTCCTCCTCCCCTCCTCAGGCCCCCAGCTGACTCTCTCTCTCTCTCGCTTTCCATGTGTTGTTGCAGATGGCCCGACTCGAAGCGAATCGCGACCTCTCAAGGACCCTCGTTCACGTCGACGCCGATGCCTTCTACGCAAACTGCGAGGAGCTGGCCGATCCCAGCCTCAGGGGCGTCGCCTTCGGGGTCGGGGGCGGAGTCTTGACCACCGCCAGCTACGAGGCCAGGAAGTTTGGCGTCCGTTCGGGAATGGCTGGTACGCATCTCCTCCATGTCGCTCGTGGTCACTGACTGATCGTGAGAGCCTCCGTTTGTTTTGAACAGGTTTCATCGCCAAGAAGCTCTGTCCGCACCTCAAGTTCGTCAAGGCCAACTTCTCGTCTTACTCGGACTTCTCGCGCAAGAGTACGTTGCCTGCCCCTCTGTGTTTAGCAGCGAGCCGCAACATCTGACCCTGTATCCCCTTGCACTTCTTCAGTCATGGCCGTCCTGCGCCGTTTCGACCCAGAGATGGCGAAAGTCGGCATGGACGAAGCTTTCCTCGACATCACCGCTTACCTGGAGGAGGAGTACAATGGGGATGGAGAGCGTTACGTGAGCGTGGAAGAGTGGATGCAGAGGAGAGAGGACGCTGTTCGGAAGATCAGGACTGCTGTCAAGGAGGAGACCGGTTTGACCGTCAGCGCTGGCATCGCTCCAACCAAGGTAGGTCTCTGGACTGTCTCTGGAAGCTGGTGTCGCTCCATGCATCTGCAACCTTTTCCCCGCCGATACTGACTCCCGAACATGATCTGTCCAGATGCTCGCCAAGATCAGCTCGGACATCAACAAGCCCGACGGCCAGTTCGCTGTGATGTTCACTCGGGACGCCATCATGGCTTTCAATCAGCCCCTCACCATTCGCAAGATCCCCGGCATCGGCAAGGTCTCGGAACGCTGCCTGGAGGCTTTGGGTGTCATGGTTCGTCTCCCCCCATGGAATCGTCCATACTAGTAGTCGCTGATGGTCGTTTGCCCTCTCGCTCAGACTTGCAGCGACATCATCACTCACCGCGCCACCCTTCACCTCCTCGACTATGGCGTCAAGCATCTCCTCCGAGCCGCCACGGGTACGACCTCCAACGTCCGAGAGGCTGGCAAGCGCGAGGATCGCAAGTCGATTGGAGTGGAGCGCACTTTTAAGGACCTTTGGAAGAAGGAGGATCTCATCGCCAAGCTAGAGGACATCGCCGAGCACCTCTGCGAGGACATGGAGCAGCTGCATTTCACGGCAAGGTGCCTCAGTCTCAAGTTCAAAACGCACGACTACAAGCGTTCGTTCTCTTCTCTCGACCTTTTCCTTCGACTGCGGCTGCTCACTTACTTCCGACGACCCACTTCTGCAGTCTTCACTCGAGACCGAACGCTCCACCACGGGGAGTTGAAGTCGAAGGAGAGCATCCTCAAGGTCGGGCTCCAGCTGCTGGAAGAGAATCTGCCGATGAGGGTACGCCTGCTGGGACTTCGAGTGACCCACCTCAAGGACCTGAAGGTAACGAAGAAGGGGGCGCTGGACAGGGTTCGTCACCTTCTCTTCGCTCTTCCTCATCTCCCCCATGAGTTCGTCGGGTGCTGACTCGAAGTCTGCACGATCACAGTTCGTCCAAAGGAGTCCAGGCAAAGCGTCTCCAACCCAGCCGGTGGGAGAACCCGATGTCATCTGCCTGCTCGACTCCGACGATGACGACGACGAGGTTCTACCTCAGGATCTCTCTGAACTGCCTGAGGAGTTTCAGTCCGACCTCGATGAACCGCCAGCTGGGGCAAAGGCATCTCATCAACCGATTTTGACCGCCGAGGAGACCTTCCCTTGTCCGATCTGCCAGGTGCCTCCGGTCGTCTCCTCTCTTGAAGCCCCTGTCTGACCACCTATTCATCCTCCTCATCAGACACCGCTGCATTCGTCCGACCTCGCTCTCGTCAACGATCACATCGACCTCTGCATCAATCAAGACGCCATCAAGCAAGCATCTCGACACTCCAGCCCCCCTTCGGCGCCCAGGCGCATCGTTCCCAAGAAGAGACCTAGCGACGACAGACCCTCGACGGGGGGATCGAAGACGCAAGCAACGAGCAGAAAGACGAACCCGTGAGTATCACTCTGGTTCAATTGTATCCGGAAGGAGAGCTGAACGACCTCTGCTCCCAGATTCGACCTGATGATGAAGCGCTAGACGCGCGAGCACGAGCCGGCCACCCCCTTTTGACGACTTCTACGACCCGAACGACACCTTTTGTTATACTTTTCCGTTCTGCGGCAATCTTCATTTCCTCTACGTTTCTCTTGGACTCAGCCAGACTAGACGCTTGTATAGATACAGTCATGGGATCGCACAAACCCAAAATGGCGGTCTGGAAGCCGCAGAAACACCATATCAAGCCTCAGGCGAGGCTCAGAGGCAGCAGTAACCACCGTCGATAAGATGGTTCGCTCCAGTCGTGAATGTCGATGCGTTGCTAGCGAGGTAGAGGTAGAGACTGTTGTGAAGAGGAGGTAAGGTCAGCGAGAAATCGAGGAAAAGAAGCGGAAAGACAAGGACGAACCCCTTAAGCTCTCCGGTCTCGGCCTCTCGACCCTGGGGGGTCCTCTGCTGCCAGATGGGCTTGAGAGGAATGCACTCAGGAGGGGGGGCGGCGGTGTTGATGTAACCAGGCGAGACGGCGTTGACTCGGCAAATCTCGGCGAACTCGACGGCGAGCGACTTGACTAGGTGAATGCAGGCGGCCTTGCACGAGTTGTAGCATCTGGGAGGGGGAAGAGAAGTGCGCGTCAGGAACATGTTCATCAGAACATGAGCAACGGAGAACTAACCCTTGGCTTTGAGGAGTCTGAGAGACAGGACGAGTGGAAGCGACATGTCAGTGACCTGGCACCAGCAAGAGTGAAGCGACGAGCGCGAAAGGACGTACGTTGACGATGACACCGGACATGGAAGCAGTGACGATGATGTTTCCCTTGACACCGTCCTTCTTGAAGTGCTGAGCGGCCTTCTGAGCACAGTAGAAGACACCGTTGAGGTTGACGTCGACGATGGCCTGCCACTCCTCGGGGGTCATGGTGAGGCAAGGGGTGTTCTGCTGAACTCCGGAGTTGGCGACAAGAATCGACCAGTCGGGGAACTCGGCCGTGATTTCGTCGAAGACTCGGTGGATGTCCTTGTAGTCGCCGACGTTGCACTTCTTGGCGATGACCTTGGTGCCATACTTCTCAGCGGTCTCCTTAGCCCGGTCGAGGGCAGAGGGCGACGAGTTGTAGATCATGACGACGTTTGCACCAGCCTCGGCGTAGGCCTGCGAAACGGCGAGTCCGATACCGGATCCTCCTCCAGTGACGATGGCGGTCTTGCCCTTAAGGGAGAAGAGGTCCTTCACGGAGAAGGAGATGTCGGGGGAGGGTCGGGGGAGCCTGCGGCAGAGTAAGAGGACGAGATGATCAGCCCTCAGCTCGGAGGGAAAGAAGACGAGAGGGGAAGGCTCACTCGGACTTGTCAAGGAGGGACATGTTAAGAGGGGGGTTGGTGGTGGTTTAGGTGAGTCGGTGAGGTGGTTGAGAGAGAGGTCGTTGGTGGGGGAAGAAGCTAACGGTCGACAGGCCTGCCCTGTCTTTTTGAACGGTCGGGCGTGCGAGCGATCTTCATCAGGCGATTGGGGACGGCCAAGCGGAGTTTCTCGTACGTCACTGAAGAGAGGTCGGACAAACAGCCCCCGCTGCCACTTCTGGCAGCCGCATCCAAAAAACCTCGTCGACGGCCAACCCTCCTCCTTCCAGCTTCTTCCCCCCAGCGCCCTTCCCCTCCCCCGACCCGGAAAAGCTGAAGCGCACGACTGACCGAGCGAGAACCGAAGCCTGAAGGGCGAGGGAAGCCGCAGGCGGATGGAGAGGTGAAGGGCAGAGCGCGCAGCTGCTCCAGCGGCCAGTGACGACTGCCGCCGGAGACCCTGCTCGGGCAAAGCGGGACCCACACACTCCCGCCTGGAGACCGTTGGGGATCGCAAAAGGGGGCGAGGGGGAAGCCGCTGTAACACGCAGGGAACGCTGCAGCCGCTCTGACGCACGGGCACGGTGGTGGTGCAGAAAGATCTCGAAAGCTCGTATGACGGTCGACGACGGCGAGGGACGACGGATAGCGAGTCCCGGAGTGATGCGAAGTCCTGGAGATTCAGAGCGCGCAGAGAAGCAGTAGACGTGAGCACGAGAGGAAGAAAGCTACAAGGTCCACGGACGTACCTGCGGAAGTTCGAACGCTGCCAGCCCATGGGTCCGGCCAGCCGCTTGGGTCGTCCTTGATCTATCAAGGCCGGACGAGAGGCAGGCTTGATGGGTCGTCCCCCAAAGCCGCCGTTCTGGATCTGCGCGAACTCACGAATGTATCCATACGACCTTCTTGTCCGTCCGAGCTTGAGAAAAGCGCAAAGGAGGACAGAGAGCGAGGGAGGTCGGATGGGCTGCTGCGAGCCTGCGAAGGTGAAGTCCGACATCCTGATCAACCAGGTCTCCCGTTCGCGACGCCCGCCCTCCACGCTGTAGAGCTTGCGAGTGCCTGGAAAGCAGCATCCTGTCATTCAGGTACCTGACCTGGTCAGCGAGGCCGAGTAGCTGTCAGCGAGGGGTAACGGTTGGCGGAGGCGAGTGCTCGACTCTCGGACACCTCCAACGGCCACCCTCCCTGTCCCGACCTCGCTCGACCCTCCCACCAGCTCGGATGGCGTCCAAGACGAACCTCTACGACCTCGCCTCGCTCGAACCCGCCCTCCGTGACCGTCAACGGCAGGAGCTGCTCAAAGGTCGCGACTTCGAGACCACGAGGATCAAGACGGGCTTGACGCGTGAGCGGGTTGGCGCATTTAGGGCTCGATTAACGGAGGGAGAGACGACGGACGGCGAGCAAGACCTCGCAGCGGGAGTCGCCTTCGAGAGGTCAGGGAAGGGTGGAATGCTGCCTGAGAAGGGGGCCGGGGAGAGGAGCAGGAGGATAGTTGAGCGTTCGATGGACTACCTCGAGACCCCTTCAGGTGCGTCCCTAGTTTCCTGTCGACCCTCAGTCTGTCCGACTGACCTCGAGCACCCTTGTCCTTTGCAGAGCATCTAGCCAACCTTCCTCCGGACGACCTTATGAAGCACATCTACCGCCGTACGACGCACCTGTACTCTCAGCGACGACCGGAGGACCACGGCGAAGCTTTGCTCGACGAGGAGGCCTGGGCTGCCTTGCGGATCTCCCGGTGCAGGAAGAGCGCACAGAAGGAACGCTCGCCTGGTCCGGACCAAGATCTGGAGAGTGAAGGAGAGGACACGGATGTCGAGAAGGAGGAGGAGGAGGCTGCGCTCCTAAAAGCGCTCGAGGGCGGCTCCCAGACGGCTCCGTTCGGCCTCAAGCGGACGGCTTCCAGGACCAGCATGGGCAGTCAAGGCAGGAAGCGGATCAGGAACGCCCAAGTCAAGAAGAACATGTACAAGGCTCTCACGGGAGATACTCTCATTGCCCTGGGTCCGTCCTTTGGCACGCGAGCCCATCTGCACTCGAACGAACAGTCAAGCTGACCAGATCTCTTCTGCCTCCCCACCTCCAGGTATCCTCATGGAGGAATTCATCAAGTACTCGCTTCACGAGACCGGCTACCCTGATCCGACGGGAGGCGGACTCGACCTCAACGCTGCTTCCGACGAGGAGGTCGTTGGAGCGTCGTTTGGTGTGCCGTCGGACGAAGAGACCAAAGGCAACGTCGGCCTCGAGCTCGGCGACCAAGTCGCGAAGTCGGACGACAGTAGCGCCCAGGATCACGACGACGACGACGACGAAGAAGAGACGTCTTCGAGCGGCGAGAGCGACGCTTCAGGCACGGCCTCGGACGTGTCGTCCACCAAACCACCCCCCTCGAAACCTCGCAAGTCACCCGTCGCCGTCAAGGACAAGGATGAGGAGCGACGACGGAAGCGGCTGTTCAGGGACGAGGAGGACCGATACCAAGAGATGTTGGACTCGGGCCAGGCGGTGGAAGAGTCGGGGGGGAGCGATCTGGACTGAGCGATCAGTCGCCTCGTCCTCGCTGCCTCAAGCTCTGATCGATCCCGCAGCCCCTGGGCTGGCCTGAGTACGGAAACTTCATCTCCATCGCGGCCGGTCTGACGAGCGTTCGGACGCAGCAACAGGTAGCCGAGTCGTCCGTCGTTGTCCGAGCAATGCATAACATGCCTTCCCAGTGCGTGTCCACCTCGGACTTTGTTTCGAGATTCTCCCTTTGCGCGCGTCACCTGACTCCGTCTCCGCTCTCGTTTTTCACTCAGATCCGACAGGGCATGCCGTGTCCTCAAGCCCGTCACTGCCTACATGCACCTCCCCACAATCCGCCTCTTCGACCAAGCTCCTGCACCTCAACCTCGACTCGGTCGGCCGGACGCTCACGCTCGAGGATGCGGTCCGCTCCGGGTCCAGTTCAGCATTCGTGTGCATCGAGTCCCCCGCCGACGCCGTCGTCATGAGGGGTCTGCCAGGAGGGAGAGTCTATGGATGCCTCTTGCCTTTGTTTTGCGCGCGCAGCGCGCACCAGGCCAGAAAACACTCGGAAGCACATCTTCGCTGCCAGTTGCTACCCGGGGCTTTGTGACGGAAAGTAGCGGTGGAGCGCTAAGAGATCGAGGTTGCGACGTGCTGTGGAAAGGCAAGGATGCGATACAACGAGGGCGCCGTACAGTGCACCGTCCCAACTCATCAAGAGTTCAAGACCGTCATCTCACCTTAACATCGCGAAAGGATGAGAGGGTAGAGGTCGGCAACGAGTCAACATATATGGGATCAAGCAAGCCAAAGCGAGGAGGACGTACGGTGGCATCTAGACCTCTCTCACCTGAACGCCTTGCGCATCCTCGCTCCCAGAAGATTCCGGATCTCACTTTAACGGCGAAGACCAAGATGCCCCCATCGAAGTCAGAATGCGACGGAGCGGGAGGACGGTCTCTCCGAGAGCTGCGCCATCCCTTGATAAAAACGATCCCCTTCCAACGCCCCTCGGTACTCTTCAGCGCACCCTCGGCGGGAACCTCGGTCTCGGGATGTCTTCCGGCACAGGCGAGGAGTGGTAGTCGGGCCCGGCGTACATTGCAGCAGTCTCCTCGGACGGTAGGGACGCGCTCCTCATGGCTGCCGGCGCGGTGGGAGGAGGGGCGAAATGGGAAGGAGCGTCCATGCCGCGGGGCTTGTTGGGAAGAGCGGCGCGGGAGCGATTGTTCGAAGCTGGTGCAGAGGCTGTTTGATAGCGAGCGAGAAGAGATGTTGAAGAGGTGTCGACGGATGACGAGGGAGGAGCAAGGGTCGCTTGAGCCATGGAAGCGTTGAGCGAGTTGCGCCGTCTGCCTTTGGCCTTGTTAGAGTTTGATGACTTGCTGACGGGTGGTGCTGGCAGGACCCCGGCAGGCAGAGCTGGTGCTGATTTAGGCGTCTGGGACGCTCTCGAAGGAGCAGGGGCGGCGAAGAGGGCTTGCTGCCAGGTCGGGGCTTCTTGGAACTTGGGCAGCGTTGGCGGGTCGATGAAGGGAGGGTGGGGGGCAGCCAAAGGCGGAGCAGAGATCGCCGACTGAGGAAGGGCTGGACGAATCTGTTTCCGAAAGCGTCCGTTGCTGCTGCTCTTGGGCTGAGGAGACGAACTTGTGAGCGTCTGCTGCCACTGAGAATCAGAGGAAGGTCGAAGGGAGGGGTTAGTCCATCCACCCGCAAGCAGCAGCTGGACCTCCTGATAGAGGCCTCGCACTCACGTTCAGAGCCTCCTTCCTGTCCTCTCCCAGCGTAGGCAGCTCCCAAACGTCTCCCTCATCGTTGGCGCGGGTGGGCTTGGTCGAGGTGCCATCCTTGCGGGGGGTCCTCGTCCGTCCGTTGCCTCCTCTTGGCCGGCGTCCCTTGGGACCACCTCCGGTTGACTCAATTGATGTTGCTGGTACGACGACGTCCATCCAAACGTCTTGCGCGACGAGTTGGGTGATGCGGAGGTGGACAGAGTTGGCGTTGGTGGTGTGATCTCTTGACCTCTGACGACCCTAATAACCCGAACGACGCCCTGGTGTACTCGCAAACACGATCACATGAAATCCACCGCACTCCTGCGACTCTTTGTCCCCTCTGCTGACGCCGGCGTCGGCTGCTCGATCCAAACGGCTTCTGCAGCAGCACCGTCTCCTGTGCTCGCCTCCTTCCGACGCTTCACCTTTGCCTTCCGCTCAACCTCCCGCGCAGTCTCCAACTCGGCCTCCTCTTCATCGTCCGCAAAGGAGAGGACAGCAGCGCGCTTCTTGTCTTTTTTCTTCTTCTCTTTCTTCAATGGACCGGAGTCTGAAGCGCCAAGTCTGCTGTTGGTAGTCGAGGCCTTAAAGGTCGGGCGGAAGGAGGAAGGGTCTTTAGAGGCCGAGAGCGCAGAGGGAGGAGGCGGCGGTGGTGGTCCGATAACGTCCTCGACGAAGGGGTTGGAAGGAGCGGGATGATCTAGAGCCGGAACCGAGGAGGGTGCAGCGACAATTGCCAGCGCTTGACTCTGAACGTAGGTTTCGTCCTTCTTGATCTCGTCTTCGTCCTCGGAGTCCTCGTCGTCCGAGGCAAAGATCGCCCGGAAGATGTCTATCGAAGGCTTGACGTAGTCGAGGGTCGGGTCCATCCCGCCCTCCCGTCGAGAGGCACCGTCGATAGCGCCTGTTCCTCTCCCCTCCTCCTGCGCTTCTCCGACCTTCTCCTCTCCTCCCGAAGCAAGCGACGGGCCGACGTGCTGGAACTTGGCCTGCCATGCGTTTGGGTCTTCGACCGGCCTTAGATCGGCCATCGCTGATGCCCCGACAAACGCACCGGCGTCGGATGCGTCTTGAGGGCCCTCGGGGTGAGGTTGCTTGACGCCGACCCGTTTGGCGAGCAGCTTGACCGGGTAGAAGTTCTTGACCTCCCGCGTCAGGACGCCGTACATGCCCGTCCGCGCCGCCTCCTGCAACGGCGTCTCGTTTTCGGGGATCATGTCGCGCGAAACTTGGGCCAGACGCTCCTCCTCTGCCAGCCTTCGACGCTCGGCCAGCGCAGCCCTCGCCTCGTCGTCCATGACGAACAAACCGGCCTTGATGGGTCCGTCGCTCCCTCCCTCGATGATTGGGGTTCGAGCAGTCGTGAACCTCGACGCCATCATCGCAGAGAGAGGAGTGACGTTGGCTGGAGGTTTGGGGGGCGGCGGTGGGGGCGACGGCTCACGGTGGACGAAGGGGCGGGCCAAAGCCGCAGGCGGCGGCGGTGGGGGTGATGGGGGCCGGTAGTGTTCTCCCAAGACGGCAGCGCGCTGAAGATGAGTGAGGTATCGGGGTCAGGTCAATTGGTGTGTGGAGAGGAGGGGGAGACGTCGCACTGCGCACCTTCTCCGTCGTCATGGCCTGTCTCCTCTTCCACGCCTCCTCGCCCGTCTCCTCCCTGCCTGACGGCGCACTAGCCAGCAGCTTCTCCTTCGCCACGTCGGCCGGCTTCAGATCCCACTTCTTGCCCCGGTCCCACACTCTTGCCGGTCTCGAACGCCAATCCTTCGGCACGTCCGGGGGTGCGAACCACTTGTCGTCCGTCAACGGATTAGGGTCGAGGGCGAACCCTGGCAGCAACGGGCGTCCGTCCGCCCAGAACTGAGGCTGTGAGGGAGCGAAAGAGGATCCACGCGCCTGCGATCTAGAGGATGCAGCGAGCAGTGTCGGTCCGGGTGTTGGTAGCGGGGTGGAGGACATGAACGGAAGCCTGCGTCGACGGGAGAAATCGTCAGCAAGGAGTTCCCCCTGAGAGTCAAGCACGCCTAAAGACTCACTCGTCGTCGAGATACGAAGCCCTCTCCTTCCCCTTCTCGCTTGCGCTCCCACTCGCTCGAGCAGGCGCACCAGACACGCCGTCGTCCTCCTTGGTCCGCAAGCTCTGGCTCTCGCGCAACATCTCGAGGTCCTCGTCGTCCATAAAGTCCTCGGCCCGCTGGGTCTTGGACGCCCGTGCATCGCGCGAAGAGACAAACGTCGACGGCTTCCATCCCTCCTTTGAGCCGACAGAGTTGAAGTAGCCAGCAGAGAAGCCGCCGGTGAAAGCTCCGTGAAAGCGACGCCGACCTTGCTCGTCCGTGACCTGACCGAAGGGAAGAAGAGGTTGTCAGTGAGCGAGGTCACAACGAGACGTTCATCGAGTCGAGCGTACCTGCTGCTGCCACACGGGCACGAACTCGTTCTTGTCCCTCTTGTTGGCGAGCGAGGGCAGGGGCGTGCCGACCTGAGGACGAAGGTGGAGGGAGAGGCGCAAGGGATCAGCCTCGAGCCGACAGCGCACAGGGCTAGTGATCGGATGTACCTGGCAGAAGCTCTCGAGCGGGTTTGAGCTCGGGGTCAG
This sequence comes from Cystofilobasidium capitatum, assembly GCA_014825545.1. Taxonomy (NCBI): domain Eukaryota; kingdom Fungi; phylum Basidiomycota; class Tremellomycetes; order Cystofilobasidiales; family Cystofilobasidiaceae; genus Cystofilobasidium; species Cystofilobasidium capitatum. Next base: position 14,251 of record MVAJ01000020.1, read on the forward strand.
GTCCTCGAGCTTGCGCTTGAGTCTTGACGAGGCCATCGAAGGGGTCGGTGTCCGGCGCAGCTGGCGAACCCTCGACACCATCTCCTCCTGGTTCTCCACGAATGCTCAACCTCGTGCGCAAAACTCTTCCTCTCTTTATCCTCTTTATCCTACTCACTGCTGCTGAGGCTCGCCCTCTCGCGTCTGCTCAGGACGAGGAAGCCCGCTTGTACAGCACCCCGCACGAGCGCGAGCTCATCGACTCGCTCGGGACGCTCTTCTCCCTCATCGTCAGCCTCGAGTACCTCGAGCGGGCCTACGTACGCGATTCGGTCGCCCCCAAAGAGTGCGTCCTTTTCCTTTTATGGGTGCTACGCCGTCTGTAGAGAGGCTGAATGAGTCGAGAACTACAGGTACACGCAGGCTTGCGCTCGGTTGCTCGCCCAGTACAAGGGCCTGGTCAAGCTCCTACCAGAACGAGAGTTCACAACCCTCGAAGCTTTCACTGCCCGCTTCAGGGTGTGTCTCTTCTCTCCTTTTGTTTCTTCGCTTGGGCTAGGAAGAAGGAGAAAGGAGAGTTGCTGATCGTCTTTTCCCTCCCCCTTCGGCGCTCGACGACGCGCGCGACAGATGGACAACCCCGCGGCCGTACACCGTCTCAAGGTCGGCGTGCCGGCGACGGTCGAGCATGGGGGAGGATCAGAAGGGGAAGAGGGCTCGTCGAATTCGGGTGGAGAGCAAGGAAAGTGGGTTGCTGAAGTCACTCAGGTCCGTCGCCTTCTCCTCCCACTTCCTTTCGAACGGCGTGCTGACGACAGAGGAACGGGAAACAGTCGTTCATCACGCTACTGGACGCGTTGAAGTTGAATCTGAGGGCGAAAGACCAGCTGCATCCGTACGTAAGCGACCTCATGGCCGGCTATGCCCGCTTTAAGAACTCTTCCGAGTGGGAAGGTCGGGCAAGGATCTTGCACTGGTGCGCTACTTCCTGCTGTCCTCCCCCCCTCATCCCTCTCACTACCTCTGACGACTTTGAACTCTGTGCTCTCTCTATGGGCGAAGGTTAATTACACTCAACGCCCTTTCTGCCTCGGACGAGATCACCGACGACCAATCGCGTCAAGTTCGTCCCTCTCCTTCCCTCTCCTTCCCTCTCCCTCTGCCGAACCCTCTTGCTGACTGGAAGGGCTTGTTGATAGATGTTGTTTGACATAGAGCAAGCTTACAACGAGTTCTTTCGATCCCTCTCTGGGGGTTCGACGTCGACGGGCGAGGGGAAGTGACGAGTTCAAGATAGCGAGAGATGGAGGAGGAGCAACGGTGGGCTGTACGCTTGTTTAGCAGGAGGAGGAGGCGGGCGTGTGTGTGTTGTACGATGCTTCATTTAGATAGGAGGGAGACGGTGTCTGAGGTGGGTGCCATGACGCGCGGGCCAAACGGCGATGCTGCTAGCAGCGATTTCGCCCAGACAGATTTCTCTCCTTCCTCCGAAACCCTCACCCCAACCCCCTCCCTCTACTTCATCCTTCTCGATTGGTCAGCAGCAGTCCAGCAGCGAAGCCTCACCATGTCGGCGTGAGTTCTCCCGCTATTTGGGGAAGAGACTCGAGCTGCCTCCTCCTGTCGCCCTCGAGAGGCGCGTTCCCGTCGCCTTCTTGACTGATGTTTTGCCTCTCCTGTTCGCCTTCCCCTCCTCGTCTCGTTCGACATCCCTTGATGGCATCCTGATCTCGACAGCAACTCCGAGTGAGTCCTCCTGCGTTTGAGTCTCGAGACTGGCGAGTCGAGAGTCGGGAGGATGACGAGCTGAAGCTTCTTTCGATTTGCAGAGACGCTACGTCGGCCTCTACCCAGTCCTTTGTGACGGCCCTCGTCCTTAACTCGGCCATCGCAGGAGTCGAGATTGTCGCCTTCACCCTCATTCGACGCTACTTCCGAACCATCTACGAGCCGAGGACGTTCATCCCCAAGAATGAATCGCAGCGCGCGTCGCCCATGTCGTCCTCCCTCCTGGGCTGGCCGCTCGCCCTCTGGAACGCCGATCCCAAGGAGGTGCTCGAGAAGAACGGTGCGGATCCCTACTGCTACTTGCTCTTCCTGCGCATGATCGTCAAGATCCTCCTCCCGATCTGGTTCTTCTCGTGGGTCATCCTGCTCCCTGTCGATGCCGCCAACACGGGCACGTCCAGCACGGACGGCCTCACCAGGTTCACTTTCGGAAACGTCGGCAAGGACAAGCAGGAGCGCTACGCTGCCCACCTCATCCTCCTCTACTTCTTCACCTGTGCGTACTCGTTTCGGACAAGAGGTTAAAATCTGCTGGCCAGACAGGGGTCCGATTGCTGACGCCCTGTGCGCAATTGTCCTCCGCCCACAGTCTGGATCCTCTACAACATCAGGGTCGAGATGAAAAACTGGCTCACGATCCGACAGCGATACCTCATCTCGGACGCGCACTCCAAGCTGCCCCAGGCCAGGACTGTCCTCTTCACCGGTGTCCCCAAGAAATGTACGTGTGCTCTCCCCCTTCACGTGCCTGTCCTCGCCGCAGTCGTCGCGTCTATAGGCACCGTACTGACGCGCCGTCCGTTTTGCTTGCGACTCTATAGACCTTGACGAGGTTAAGCTCGAGCAGCTGTTCAGCCACATCCCCGGAGGAACCCAGCACATTTGGCTCAACCGGTGCGTGCGCGGCGTCCGCCAGAAATTCTAGTCTTGGAAACTCGAACTGACGCCCGTCAATTCTGCGCACATCTTGTTTGTCCTCACGCATAGAAACCTCAAGGACATGCCCGATGACTACAACAACAGGCTTAAGGCCACCAAGAAGCTCGAGTCGGCCACCACGTCGCTGATCAAGACCGCCAACAAGCTGCGACTTAAGGCTGAGAAGGCCTCCAGCAAGAAGGATGGCTCTCCTCTTGACGAGAAGTGGACCACCAGCCCTACCGGTACCGAGGGAGAGGGTGTGCTTGCCGAGCGACTCGTTCCCACCAAGGACAGACCCTCGCACCGACTGCCCTCGCCCAAGTGGATGCCGTTCGCTCTCCCGTTCATCGGTCAGAAGGTCGACACCATCAACTGGTGCAAGGAGCAGATCGTCGAGCACGACAGCAACCTCCAGCGCAAGCGGGAGCAACTGCAGAAGGACATTGCCAGTCCCGGAACGGGTGACGACGAGGAGTACCCTCCCCTCAACTCGGCCTTCGTCCTCTTCAACCAGCAGATCGGAGCCCACCTCGCCGCCCAGAGTCTCATCCACAACGAGCCCTACACCATGAACGGTCGCTACGTCGAGGTTGCGCCCGAGGTCGTCATCTGGAGCAACCTGGGCATGAACCCTTACGAGCGAACGATCCGAAAGTTCATCTCGTACCTCACGACGGCCGCCATCATCATCTTCTGGGCCTTTCCCGTCGCCTTTGTCGGAGCCGTCTCAAACGTGACCACGCTCTGCGCGACCTACTCGTGGCTCAGCTGGCTCTGCGGTCTGCCTACGCCTGTTCCTGGAATCATCTCGTGGGTCGTGTCCTCCCAGAGTCGCTACTGGTAATCGGCTGACCAGCTGCTACCCTTGCATCCTCTCCACCCAGGGGTATCCTCCCTCCCGCGTTGCTTGCCGTCCTGTTCATGTTCCTCCCCATCATCCTCCGACGTGCGTTTGTCTTCCTGTCTTCTGTTACCCTCGGCGGACGGCTGACACCTACAACAATGTCACTCCTTTGCAGTCCTTTCCCGATTCGAGGGTACGCCCACTAAGACCGCCGTCGAGCTGTCGCTTATGACTAGATACTTTATCTTCCTCGTCTTTGTGAGTTCTCCTTAACCAGTCCGTGTCCCAGGTCTCGTCGGCTTCTGACTGATGCGGCTACGACATGCGATGCGCAGAACGGTTTCCTTGTCGTCACCCTCGCCTCGGGTATCATCAACTCCCTCAAGGACATCGCCGAGAATCCCAGTTCTATCGCCACGACGCTTGCCAGTCAGCTGCCTGGAGCCTCGACCTTCTTCCTCACCTACATCACCCTGCAGGGTCTTGCAGGAGCGGCCTCGAACTTCATCCAGTATGTCCCTCTGGCGATCTACTACGTCAAGCTCTTCCTGCTCGGCAGCACGCCCCGAAGCGTCTACAACATCAAGTACACCATGCGGGGCGTCAACTGGGGTACCGTCTTCCCCAACACGACCCTGCTCGTTGTCATCAGTGCGTCCTTCCACCCTTGATCACTGTTCCTTCCTGCATGCAGACAATGCTGACTGCCACTTGCCCTCTACAGCCATCGCGTACTCGATCATCTCGCCCATCATAAACGGAATGGCTTGCTTCTCATTCTTCCTCCTCTACTTTGCATGGAAGTACCTCTTCATCTGGGTCTACGAGCAGACGTGCGTATCTCTGTCTTTCGTGCCCTGAGATGCTCGCTGACTGGCTCGACCGCTGTGACGACAGCCCTGCCATGGACACTGGAGGAGCATTCTTCCCCAAAGCCATCACCCACGTCATCGTCGGACTCTACATCCAGGGTGCGCTCCTCGAGGATCGCTTTCGACGTCGTCTCTGACTACTGACATCAATGCGTCAACTTCCCTAGGCATCTGTCTCACTGCGCTCTTCTTCCTGGCGCGAGACGACCAGGGCAATTTCTCCACCCTGCCCGAAGCTGTTTTGTCCATCATCCTGCTCGTCATCGTCGTACGTACAGTCGTACCTCCGCCTGGGACTTGACTTCTCGTCTGACGCCGTCTCTTTCGTCCTGCAGCTGGCTTTCCACCTCATTCTCGAGGACTCGTACGGCCCTCTCAAGGACGCGCTGCCCGTCAGCCTGGCCCATCGGTCGTACGGCATGCCCGCCGAGTCCGGCCACGGCTCTTCGGTCATTGGCGAGGACGACAACGAGGTCTTCACGTCCGACAAGCGACCGCTCAACCCGTCCAACAGCGCTGGCCAGCTGACTGACGCCGTCCAAGGCTCGGGAGGCGACGACACCGACCTCGTCCGACGCTCCCCCAGGGAGGAAGACAAGCAGGGCGACATTGAGCTCCGCAAGCGCGTCACGGACGCCTCGGCCGACGAGGAGGAGCTCGTTGGCAACGATGGTGTCGCCCGACGGGACCACGCCTCTGGCCTGCCCGCGACCGGCACGTCGACGCCCAGGAGCCGGGAGGAGCGAGCGCTCGAGCAGGCGTTCACGCACCCTGCCGCCAAGACGGAGCAGCAGACCATCTGGGTCCCCGTCGACGCGCTCGGACTCGGAGAGGAGGCCGTCCGCGACATGAAGGCGCTCAAGATCCGAGCTTCCAACCACGGTGCGCACCTGTCCGAGAAGGGCAAGGTCGACATCTCCGAGTCGCCCCCCGACGAGGACGCCGAGACGGTCTAAACGACCATTCCGCCAATCAACTCCGCTTCCTCTTGCCTACTCAGCTTTCCTCTCGTCCCGGTCATCTTTCCTTCTCGCCCATCTCCAGCTAGCTGTCGCCGCTCTCTTCTCACCATGTAGAGTATCAGTCGTTGCCCTGTTCTCCCACCCTCCCCCCTGCCTATTTCGATACACGCCTCCAGTCCTCTTTTCCCTAGCTTTCTGTCTCTTTTCCCTAGTTATCCCATTCCAGATGCCTCCGGCCCTAATCGTATGAAGCCCTTTTTCCATGACGAGGTTCGGACGCTTAGACAAGTTGATGAAAAACCTTGATGCTGGACGCGTGTGTTTGTGAGACTGCCGTCTGCGCCCGCCGCCAGAAGGAACAGCAGCAGCGATCCTCTCGACAAACCCTTTCCCGGCCAAGCACACGGTACAAGAGCACAGGACACAGGACGACAGAGACAGGACAGACGATCTCCTCCTCTCTTTCAGGTCGCGTTTCTGACATTCCGGTAGGTCCCTCCAACGCGCCTCTTCGCTCAGCCTCTCCCCTGACACGCTCTCCTTCTCCTCAGCTCTCGACAGAACCCAACCATGTCCTCCTTTCCTTCTTCCAGCTCCTCCCTGCGCCTGCTGCCGTCAGCCCTCCTCCTCCTTTCGGCCGCCAGTCTCGCCTCGGCCGCCTCGTGTCCGTCCGTGGTGGATGTCAGCCCATCCTCGTCGACAGGCTCCTGGGCCTCCCCCGCCAACGCCTCGTCCTCCTCCAACACGCTGCAGGTCCTCCAACCGGTCGCATCCTTCGACCCCTCCAACCTACCCTCTCTCGTCTTCTCGCCAAACCTTACCTGTTCCGGTACCTACTCGTTCACACTCTCGATACCGGGCTGCCTAGCCGTGGGAGATTGCTCGACTCGCACCTCGCTAGCCGTCCAGATCCAACCGGACAGCAACGCCTCCTCCTCCTACGCCCAGACGATCCCCCCGTCAGCTTGGGATGAAGACTACGAGCTCTTCTCAGGCGCGCTGCAGCGGTCGCCAGCGGTGACGGTCAGCATGAGTTCGACGCCAGTAGGAGTCAACGGGGACGAGTTTTCCGTCGTCGTCGGCCAACTTCACCTGACGTTGGGGCAAGCCAGCAACACGACCGACCCCAACTCGCCTTCGACGCCGGGAGCGGGAAGCTTTGGAGCTCAGAGTGAGTTCTTTTCGTCCGAGGCTGAAGAGGAGGCGCGGTCAGGGTCGCGAGGAGAGATGCAGAACCCAGTCTGACCCATCTGTCACCGTTCTTGTTCGTTTCAGACTTCCTCGCCCGAGGCATCGTGGTTGTCATCTGCATGGCCATCGCTCTCGGTGTCGTTTTCCTTGCCGTCCTGATTGGCCTTCTCATCGCCCTCTTCCGCCGCAACCGTCAACCAGCAGAGACGACGGGACCCTACCTGACCGACAAGGATCAGTACACCGACCAGAGCTCGCCGTCGACGGCGCACATGGACCGAATGGATCACATCCACGCTGCGACGGAGGGGATGATCGCCGGCCCCGCAGCAACGGGCGGGGGGATGGCCGCGCTGGCCGCTCACGAGCGCAAGCGCCAGGTGACCGGGGACGTCAGCGAGGACGAAGGGGAGCTCGCAGGCGGCCCGCTGTCGAGCGAAGGAGGAGAGGACGTCGAGGCCAGGGTGGCGCATGCCCGATGGTCCTTGACGCCCGAGCCAGGAGCCGAGCGGGAGTTGAGGATCAAGGCTGGACAGGTGCGTTTCGTTCCGACTTCCCTTGCAACGTTTCGAGTCGTCACACTGACCATGTACCCCTGATTTCCTTCAGCCCTACCTCATACTGAACGACGCCGACCCCGAGTGGTGGCTCGCACTGGACCCGGCCTCTGGCGAGCAAGGCGCCGTCCCTGCATCGTACGTCCGAGCTCTTTCTGCAACTCCCTCTTCATGCTGAATCAGGAGTGACTTTTTCTCCTTCACTTCCTTTCGCAGATGGATGCTCTAGAAATCGCACTTTTCCTCCTGTTTTCTTTCCAAACCAACTATCACTCGCTCGCTTCGCACAACTGTCTCCTTTTACGCCCCGTCATGACCCCACCTACACTCCTTCAGTTCACTCCCATCCTCCACGGCTTCCATCCACGCCGAGATACCCTCTTCAAATCCTACATCTACATCCAAGCTCTTAATCTGATGAGCATCACCAGAATCGCGCACGAGGAGAGGATGTTGGATGGGTAAAGAGCGATGTGTGAGCCTCCTCCTCGTAAGTCCTCGAGTTGGGGAGATTTGCTGCGCTTGGACTGTTCAGCTGCTCTGCAAGACCCGCTCGCCGTCGTGTGCTTAAGTGGAAGAAGGGAAACCATCATCGGCTCCAGAGCGAGAGGGCGGCCGTGCTTGTTTTTCGCGCGTCCAAAGTCGTTCGACTCGCTCGACTGTATCGAATACAAAGGCCGTCCTTCTACCGTCAACCATCACGCCTCCATCAGACTCTCTCTCTCCAAGATGACAGCCAAAGTCGAATACAAGCCCTCCGATGAGGCCCGCGTGCGAGACAGGCAAGCCGACCTGCACTCACGCTACGAGTTTGGAGGCCCCCTTGGCGTCACGGCTATGATGACAGGCTTTCCTCTCATGATGTGTGAGTCCCTACGTGCCTTCCATCTCCCTTTGACTGCTCGAGAGCTGACATGCTCGCTCCCTGTGGACGAAAGACTACTTCTGGATCTGCCTGTGGTTCAACCAAGGCCGCCTGGTCTTGCCTGCCGCCTGGGACTCTGAAGGCGTCAAAGCTCTCCTTTCCGTGCTGGGACAGCACATCAAGCGGGTGCGTCGCTCGCTCTTGTCTGCTTAGGAGATAGGGACGCTGACAGCAGAGCCTTTCTCTCTAACAGGACGCGTACCCTACCGCTTGGGCCTTCAAGGTCTACCTCGGACTCATGGCCTACGAGCTCGCGCTCGCGCTCGTCCTCCCTGGCAAGGTTCAAAAGGGTGCGTCCCCAAACACCCAAAGCTTTCGACAGGCCCTTGGGCTAAACTACTTGCTCTCGCGCACACCCAGGTCTCCCTGTCCCTAGCTTGAACTACAAGCAGCTCACTTACAACTGCAACGGTCGGTCTACCCTCTTCGTCCTACGAGTGCGCAGTCAAGACTGACACCGCGCGCTCTGTTGACCTGCTCTAGCCCTCGCCTGCTGGTACGTTACCCTCGCCACGTCGGCTGCTCTGCACGTGACCGGCCTGTTCGATCTAGTCCAGGTCATCGACAACTTTGGCCACCTCATGTCGGTCGCCATGATCGTTGGCTTCTTGCTCAGTGCCATCGTCTACATTGGAGGTGTCGTCTTCCACTGGGGCGGTAAGCCCCTTCGAATGTCGGGCGTCTTCCCGTACGACTTCTTCATGGGAGGTGAGTTCTTTCATTGACGTACGGTCGAAAGATGGTCAAAGTTGATCGATCGCTCTGCTTTTTCCTGTCAGCCTCGCTCAACCCCCGAATCGGATCCGTCGATCTCAAAGTACGAGCACTCGACCGATCCCTCTTCCAGATATGCTGTTGATCTGCATTTCCTCCCTAGATGTGGCAGGAGGTCCGAATTCCTTGGGTCCTTCTCTTCCACATTGCTGTTAGCGCCGCCCTGAAGCAGTTCCGAACCTACGGCTATCTCACTCCCGTACGTCTCTTTCTCCTCGTCTCTCACAACCTATCACCTCTTACCTACAAGCTCTCTCCGTAGAACATGGCCTTCATGGTCCTCGCCACCGGTCTCTACATCAACGCCTGCGCCAAAGGCGAGGAGTGCATACCCGTCAGCATCGACATGATTTACGAGAAGGACGGCTTCATGCTCACGTTCTGGTGAGTCTGAACGAGCCCATCTCATCTTCGCAAGTCTCGATCGCTGACGATTCCTCTCTTGATGCGCAGGAATTTTGCCGGAGTTCCTTTCACCTACTGCTACTCGATCCTGTACCTGGCGCGAACCCACCCCTCGACGTACAGCTTTTCGCTCCCCGCGACTGTCGGAATCTATTCGCTTCTCCTCCTCTCGTACTGGATTTTCGACACTGGTCGGTTCCATTGGGGGCCGTGTTTGTCCGTCGCCGCTCGCCTTGCTGATGCCGCTGCTTTCCCCTCCTTGCAGCCAACTCGCAGAAGGCCATCTTCCGAATGGAGGACGCTGGAGGCTACGTTCCCCGCAAAGCCTTCCCTCAGCTTCCCTGGAGGCGAGTCGACAACCCGACCTACGTCCAGACTGCGCACGGCAGCAAGCTCCTCACGTCCGGCTGGTACAAGTTCGCCGTCAAGCCCGTGAGTACTCCTGCTTGCAACTCGACTCTGCCCCTCGATGATTGACTCGGAGATCTTGAACCAAATCAGCACTACACGGCCGACCTCATCCAGTCCCTCACCTGGGGTCTTTGTACCGGTTTCTCGAGCCCGCTCGCCTACTTCTACCCCATGTGGTTCATCACGTTCGTCCCCATTCTATCCTTGTGAGGTTTCGATTCTGATCCTGCCTGTTCTCCATCAGCGTCCTCATCCACCGATGCGGACGAGACTTCGAGAAGTGCGAGGAGAAATACGGAGAGGACTGGAAAAAGTACCTCAAGGGTGCGTCTGCCAACTTCTTCACACCAACCGCACACTCAACTGACGGAAAGCTCCTTCCTTTGATTGCCAGTCGTCAAGTACAAGTTCATTCCCGGAATCTACTAAGCTCCCCCTCCCCATTTCCTTCCCTCGCTTTTCTATCGTTCAACCAATCGGACGTCGCTTCCTATCTTCCTGTTCGTTCTGCAAACTTCTCGTCCCGTGGCGCAAGAGGTGGAGGATAAGGGTTCAGAGGCCATTGAGATAAATTGAACCCGGGGAAGGCGGAATGTATGGATACACAAGAGGTTGAAGAGAAAGATAGGACAGACAGATTGGGTGAAGTCGAGAGGGCGGATAGGTAAGAAGGGAGAGAAGAGACAGGATGATTAAGAGTGAAGGAAGCTACTTATATCAGGCAAGGAGGGACGAGCAGAGGATGAGAAGTGCCGAGCGCGGTCCAAGTGGAGATTGTCGTCTCGTCTAGATGGACCTGAATCCCTGAGGCTCTCCAATGACGAGCTTGGAAGAGCTCGTCGCCCTGGGGGTTTTGGGCATCTTGGGGATCCTCGAGAAGGTGGGGATGGCCGACTTCTTGAGGGCTGGGCTGGCGGGCGTCGACTTGCTCGAATACCGGAACCCAAAGTTGGGTGTGGGAGGGAGAGGAGCCGTGGGGGGAGGCGAAGCGGCAACGGTCACCGGCTTGGTTGGCGAAGGGGGGAAGGCAGCGAGCAGGTCTCGGACGATCTCGTCGTCGTCCTCCTCCTCGTCGGACGAACCGTCATCGAACCACTGTCGACCGACTCCACCGCCGAACGAGTCGTCCCCCTGCTTGTCGAGCGAGCGGGCGGAAGAGGCCGACGACTCCGAGTCGGATCGCTCCGACCTGATGAGCGCAGGAGGGAGAAGGGAAGACCTCCTGTCGTTCCCCGTGGCAGGAATGGGGACGGTCGCGTTGAGACCAAGTCCGACGAAGGTGTCGCCCTGGATGACCCGTCGGATGTCGAGCACGAGCGCTCGGAGTTCGGCGCACTCCTCTCGAAGCTGGCCGTTCTCCTTCTTGAGGACGTCGACGGCCTCCTTCGACTCCTCGAGCGTCATGGACATCTCGAGCTTCTCGGCCGTGTGCTGGGCCTTCATTGCCGACAGGATCTTGCTCGACCGGTGTCGGTGGGGTCGTTCGGGTCGGTCCTTGGCGTCGCACGATGACTTGCTGGACGAGAAGGACGAGCGAGACGAGCCCTCCGAGTACGAGTCGAAGAGAGAGGACGTCGAGGACGCGTCTGACGAGCCCGAGGCGCACGACGAAGTCGAATGCTTGCGGGAGGAGGGCGGAGGTCCGTGCTCGTCGACCGAGGGGAGAGAAGGAGCATCGGCGACCGAAGAGACGGTGGAAGCCGTTCTGGATGCTGAGAGGACGAGGTGGTCGACAAGGTACGGTCAGCAGAGTCCTTATGAACCAATGAGATTGAAGGTGAATGACATACCTCTGAGGACGATGACCTCGACACCGTCGGCACCGATCTGGACGATGTCGCCGTTGGAGTTCTTCCTCTTGCCGCCGTACCATCCAGGACCGCCCTTGCCCTTGACTGGTGCCTCGCTCGCACCCTTGGCGACAGGTGGAGGAGGAGGGACCCAAGAAGCATCCTGGGGAGCGCCCTTCACGCTCGCGCTGTCGGTCCCGGCGTGCCCGATGTCGAGCAGTAGGTTGGGCAGGTCGACCGAGGCGTTGGAGGAAAGGGCGAGGGAGACGGACGAATGGGAAGGGAGGTTGAAGGGCAGCGAGAACGCTCGTTTCGACCGGAGCTCGCCCGCCTCACTGGTAGGGGACGTGGGAGGCGCGCGAGAGAGCGACAGTCGAGAGCGCAGCGACCGCTTGTGGTGAGAAATGACCAGTGGTCGGGTGGGAGGGAGAGGGGGGGCAGTCGCCGTGCTAACCAGAGTGTCGGAGCTCTTCATGCCGGACGGAGACAGGTGAGGAGTCGCGAAGGTCGAAACGGGACGCAGGTAGGGCGCTCGAGGTCCGTCGTTGGCGTCGGAGACAGCGCTCAGGACAAAGGAAGCCGAGAAGAGGTCCTCTTGCTTGATGACTGGCAAGAACGAGTTGGTCGTCTCGCGAGAGGCGATGGAGGAGGTAAGCGAGACCGTGCGCGAGAGTGCGTGCGTGTCGGGGACGGTGAGAGTCGACATTGGGTGTTATGGAAGGCTGTAGCAAAAAGTCTTGTCAGTAAGGAGGGTCCACCGAAGTCGAAGGGATGACGAGGCAACGGACCTGGTGGGTGCCAGCAGTGGAGAGTGAGCTCGTATTGATGAGGGTGCAGGATCTTGCTTGTCGCAAGGCTGAAGGCTGGAGAAACGGAAAGGCAGGGGTCGGGCAGGTGGGAGTAAGGATGAAGAAGAGATTCCCATCTGGGGCTGACGGCTGTTTGCTCTTGAGGGCAGGGAGCAAGGGGTGAGCTAGGGAGTGCGTCCTGCCGTCGGGTCGGGGCGGTGGTTGGAGGGGCCTCCTCCGCCGCGAGGCATGCCGTCAGTCGCTCCGCTGGGCTGGGAGCTTTCTGGGCGAGGAAGGGGGAGGCCGGATGTCAGCCAGCCGGAGTTTGGGGGTGGGTGGAGGCGGAGTCGGAGCAGAGAGAAAAGCAAACGCGCGTGGGGGCGCATGAAAGTGTCGGAGAGATCCACTTCGATCGCCCCTTTTCTATCTGAGTCGGCCGTCGGTCAGCCTCTCCTCTCCTCCGCTCCCTCACCTCCGTCAACCCGCCTGTGCTCTCTCGCTGCTGAACCCATCCTAGAACCCTCGCCGACGCGGTTGCGCTCGTGCGTGCGCGATGTGACGTTCGCTGCCAGCGAACGGGCACCACCGATAGCCTTAGACAAGCCAGATGATTGAAGCCAGATGATTGTTAACACCCGACGACCACCCACACCTCACGCCAGCAGCTCGCCTCCTCGAGTTCTTCCTCTTCTGCCACTCCTCCGTCGCGCAGCACTGACAACGGCGAACCGATATGCTGGCTCGCGCTAACGTTTTCTGTTTGCTATTTGATTGGTGGAGAGAAAAGGATCGCTGCTGAAAAGGGCTCTAACGAGGCCCACGGCTGACGGCTCCAACTTGGGAGATCTTGGGCCTCTGTTCGTTTGCCGTCACCCCCCCTCGTCGTTGACCTCGTCGCTTCGAAGGCACAGACGTCTTCCTCCCACTGGCGGTGAATCCCAGCGCTCGCCTCTCGAGCATCAGTTTCCGTGTCGTCACAAGCAGCTGAGAGGACCTCGAGCTGCTGGCTGCAAGATTGACGTCGCGAGAGAGGCGGCGCTCAGCCTGTACGGACGTCAGATCTCTTGAACGTTGCCGATCGCAAGCCGTTCATACTGCAGAGCACAGGGACGCTTGCTTTTGGCGAGAAAGCAAGGCGAGCTAGATGCGATACGGGAGGGAAGGGCCAAAGCGAGGGCAGGGGAAGAACTCGATAAAACTCCGCCTTCACCCTTCTTCGTTCCTGTCCTCCGACTCCCTCCCCCTGCTCTTGTAACGTCTTCCCTCTCCCTTCTTTCTGACTGACCTCTCAAGCTGCTTACCATGTTGAATGCCACTGACTGCAGCATGCGCCTCCTCACCTGCTGACGCTCCTTATCTTGCCGGGCAATCGACGTTCGACATACGGCTGCGCTTGATCCTTACCCAGCTGCAGCCCTTAAGACATCCCAACCGCCTGCCCACCCGCCTCTTCCTCTCCCCCCCTCCTCACATCCCCTCCTCCTTTCACCATGCCTGTCTCTACCTTCTCTCCCCTCACGCAGCCCTCGCCCATCGTGGCCTCCTTCCTCCAAGCCAGGCCCCCTTACGTTCTTCAACCCGCCTCGGTCACGGCTGCGCAGGAGGAAGGCAAGCGCGAGATCGTCGACTTCAACGACTTTCTGAGCGACGAGTCCAAAGGAAGGTACCCGTCGCCTCTGAAGGACCTCGCTCAAAGGTACCTAGGTCTGCCGGGAATGATCAACTTCGGGGGAGGCCTACCCGACCCGTGCGTTCCCTTCTGCTCACTTTCGAGAGTTCACGGCTGACAAGAAAGGTGCTTGCGCTTGTCAGACTCTCGTTCCCCATCTCCTCCATGACCCTGTCTTTCCCGTACCTCAGCCGAACGGTCCGATCGATCAACACGCCGCTCCGTACGACTCTTCCCGAGACGATCTTCCCCACCCAGTGGGCGCGAGAGAACAAAGAACTCGACCTCGATTTGTCGAGCGCGCTTCAGTACGGAGGGTCGATGGGTCCGATCCAGGTTCGGTCGTTTCTGAAGGAGCACCTGCAGCGGTCAGGAGGAGTTGCGCACGACAGTGAGTTCCTGCGAACGCCTCTCTTTGTGCCTCTTCACTGATCCAAGGCACACTTTCTGTCAGACTGGGATCTCATTCTCACCAACGGAAACACAGACGGCCTCGACAACGTTGCCCGGATGCTCTGCGGTCGCGGCTCGTCCATCCTCGTCGAGGAGTTCTGCTATCCAGCCACTTTGGCGATGTTGCGACCGCAAGGCGTTCTGCCGGTCGGACTCAAGATGGACGACGAGGGAGTCCTGCCGGAGGACATGGACGGGGTCCTCAGCGGATGGGATAACGCTCAGCACTCGAAACCCAGGGTGATGGTCATCGTCCCTACTGGTCAGGTTCGTCATTCGTGCCATTTTGTCTCTGAGCAGCTCGTCGAGACTGATATTTTCTGCGCTCCCCCGCCGCAGAACCCTTCCGGTGCGACGATGTCTACTCAGAGGAGAAAAGACGTCTACGACGTCGCTCGAAAGCACAACATCGCTCGTCCTCTTCCACTCACTTGGTCTCCCTTCCTCTTGGCTGACCCTTCCACCCTTTCCTCGACAGATCATCGTCTGCGACGACCCGTACCGACACCTTCAACTCACCTACGACGGCGAGACCCCGAAGAGTGGACCGGCGTCCTTCCTCGAGCTTGACGTCGATAAACGAGTGATCGAGCTCTCCTCGTTCTCCAAGGTGCGTTGCTACTCGCATTATGTGAAACTCTCCTGATCTGATCGTTGACAAACTTTCCTGCCGCCCTTAGTGCTGCTCGCCAGGCTGTCGTTTGGGCTGGCTCGTCGCACCTACGCAGCTCATCACCCAGCTGTCGCGCAGGAACGAGGTCACCATCCAATCCGTGTCTGGCTTCTCGCTCGCGGCTATGACGGCCTTCCTCGGTGCGATGCCAGGAGGCCAGGTCGGGTTCGAAGAGTACTTGAAGGGTGTTGCGTCGAGAGTGAGATGTCCCCTTGTTCATCAACATTCTTTCTCTCTGTCTGACCAACGCTCCGCGCTTTTGAAGTACTCGCAACGGGCGAGCAAGATGGACAGTCTCCTGAGATCCATCATCCCCGAGAGCTTGATCCAGTACACTCGTCCCTCGGCCGGAATGTTCTGTGAGTCTGCACGACGCTCATCGCTCATTCACCCTCATCCATCTCGCTGACACCCGAAACGCATTACGCTGAACAGTCTTCATCATCATCCCGACCGGTCGACTGCCCGACCTCAGTCCGGCCGAGGCGCTCGAGCGCATCTTCTCGTCCTTCATCGCCAACAAGGTCATCCTAACGCCGTGCTCTGTCTTCCGCACGAACGACCAGCACGTCATGACGGCGGACGAGGTCCGGTTCCGGGCGAGCTTCAGCTATGCCAACGACGCCGACATGGAGGAGGGCGTCAGGCGGATGGCAAAGGCTCTCGAGGAGGTGTTTCTCTGAGCACAAAGCTGTCTGCGCGATTCGTTGTACTTCTTCCACTCATTCTGGGCCCTTCTTTTCGTTTCGTTGTAGATCCACTTTTTCTGCATTTTTTGATGAACTCTTTCCCTACGAACTCTTCCATCTCAGAGCAGTAGTAACATATCCATGTAGATCCAAAAAAAGCAACAGCGTAAGCGAGGAGAGAAAGGGGGATCAGACGAGTCGCATGACGTTGACGTTGGCCCGACCCGTGCCGATATTGAGGTCCGCGCCTCGACCGTCGGCGACCTTGCCCTTCTGCTGGTTGATGAACTTTGTCCGCTCGGTCGCGAACAGCGTCTGGGTCGACTTCTTCTGCACTCGCCGAGCCTGTCGAAACGATGCGTCGTCAGGACAAGCCGATCCAGCAAGGGTATAGCAAGGGACAAGGACAAAAGAAAGAAAGAAACGTACTGCTCGCTCCTCCTTGACCGCCGATTTTCGCGCCTTCTTCTCCTCCGCACTCTCGCCCTTCTTGCGCGCAATCGTCACCTTGGGCTTGAACTCTTCCTCGTCCTCGTCCTCCTCGCTCTCGGCGATCGTGCTCGTCGTCTCAAAGTTGCGGCCCTTGCCCTTGCGGCGGGCGGGGATGATCGGCTGGCCGGTGACCGGGTCGAAGCGGGGTTTGCGCGAGTCGAGCAGTTTCGGGTGGTTGTCGAGTGTCGAGTACGTGCCTAGATGCAAGATGAAAGGAAGGTCAGTCGTCATATTCCGCCAGATGCGAAGAGGATTTCAGAACGCACTGATGATGGTCTCGCAGTCCCACTCTGCCCGTCCCTCCCCGATGATGTGCTGCTTCGGCAGCTTCTCGTCGTCACTCTCCTCGTCCCAGCCCTCGGCCTCCCGCTCCCGGTGCTCCTGCATGATCCGCTCCCTGTCGAACCCTTCCTGGTCCTCCTCCATCATGCCTCCTCGGAACGTCGCGAGCTTCTCGGCCGGCGTCGCTCCCGGCAGGACGTGCTTGAGCTTGGACCCGAGCACCTCGTAGTTGTCGAGGAAGTCGTCGATGAGGCCGTCAAAGTCCTCGCGGTCGACGAGGTCGGGCGCGAGCAGGTCGCCGTTCGAGTCGTACTCTGCGTCCGACGGGTCCTCGTCGTCGTCGCTCGACTCCTCCTCGTAAATCTTCTCAATCTGTACGAGTGCAAGCAAACCAGTGAGGATCAGTATTCCTGGTCTCCACTTAGAGGAACGTGGAAGAATGCAGGCGCACCTGGTCGAACTGCTCGTCCAGCGTCGAGAGACCCTTGTTTCGGAACATCGAGCTCGAACTCATCGAGTACCCACTCGCGTCCGTCCTCGCTCTGCGCTTTCCACCAACAACCGACCTGCCCTTGCCCGTCGCGCCAAAACCGCCGAGGCTGCCGAGCTCGTCGCCCATTTCAGTCCCGTAGAGCTGGGTGCCGTCCTCCGTGCCGTAGTCGTCGTCGCCCTCCTCGGACCGGGGTGCATTGGCCCGGGAGGCTTTGTTGGCCGCCTCGGACAGCTTGAACGCCTTGAAGCGGTCTTCCCACGTCTCCTCGCCCTTTTCGAGCGTCTGGCCCTGGGCCTCCTGCTCGAGACCCCACTCTGCAAACTCAAACTCCTCGCGCTCCTCATCCTCACCGACCGCACCCTCCTTCAGAAGCTCGCCCAGCCAGTCCTCGTCGCCCTCACCGTCCTCGTCCAGGAACTCCTCGCCGTCGCTCTCGGCGTTGTCAGGTACGGCCGCGAGGAAGGCGTCGTCGTCGAGTGCCTCGAGGACCTGACGCAAGTGCGGGTCCATGTCGGGGTTGAGTCCCTCGAGCTCGGCGGGCAGGTTGGACCCGAGCGCCTGAGCCTCCGCCATGGACAGCTCGTGCTTGGACGGGAGCGCCTCCTGCGGTAGGGGCTTGAACATGTCGCTGACGACATCCCTGTTCTTGCCCTTGCTCGCCGACGCCGCAGGTTTCGAAGGGGCCGCAATCAAGACACCCTCGACGTCGCCTGATCCTGCCGGAAGGCCGACCTGACGGAGATGCTGCATGTAGTCGTACTCAGAGTCGTCGAACAGGACACCCCACTTGGCGGCCTCGCCGCGGTTGGCCTCACCAGCGTCGGGGTCGTCGACATCCTCGGTGGTGGCCCGATTCTTGCCCTATCACCACGCCCAAGACATAAGGAGAGAGCACGACACGCAACGCAAAGAGACAAGTCAGCTTCTGCCTCTGAAATGAGCCGAAGGCAGCCTTCGAGTGACCGGGACTGCAGACGGACCTTGTTGACTTGTCCGACCTCAACCTGCTTGAGGACCCTGCCCGAAGCCTCGGGGTCGTTGATGAGCGGATCTCGCTGGGACCGATGAACGAGCTGGAAGTGCTGAGCGCCTGGGCGACGGTAGATGGACGTGGGCGCCATCGTTGTGGGATGGGGCGAAAGAGGACGGTCGGTGGAGGAAGGACAGGGCAGGTCCTGGGCTGAAGAGCTCGAGTCCAAGATTTGAATCAGGTTCCCACGCCCCCGCCTGCAGCAAAAAACACCCTCCCGCATGTACGACAGACACCCCTTCAAAGGCATTCGACAGGGTGGCCTCGGAGAGAGCATGCAGAGGATCAGAGAGTGCGTGCGCAAGTCTAAGCCAGCTTGAGAGGACGGTGGGTGAGCGAGTGCTCTCGTAAGTGCGCAGGCGCCTGTCAACGAGAAGAGGTCGGACAAAGGACAGTCGGATGAGCCCCCCCTTCCCCTCTCGAAGGCTTGCAGCCAGAATACATAGTGATGGCTGCCCGTCGCTCTGCTGATCTGCTGCAGGATCCTCCTGAATCTGATCGAAGAGGCTGGTCCCCTTTTTGGGTCGTCTGCGGTCACCCTGTCCTGTGCTGCGCGATGCGTCGCTGACTAGCGCCGTTTGGCCTCGCTTTCCCTTTCTCTCACTCAACCCCCTTCCTTCCCCCCCGATCCACGACAGAACCTTCTCGAGGTCAACACTCAACTCAACAGAGGAGACTGTATCCCCTGGACCCTTCCTTCCCGTCGTCCCTTCCTGATCTCGATAGGCCATGTCGACCGAGACGTCCTCCGCCCAGTCAAAGGGCCTCTTCCGCTCGCTCACTCGGTCAAAGTCCAAGAAGGTTGCGTCCAAGCTCCAGCACTCGTCCTCGTCCTCGGCCGACGGACACCAGCCGCCCTCACTCGCCTCTTGGGGTCAGGCCAACGCCGCAGGAGCGACCGTCGCAGCTGGCGGGCTGGGGAGGGCAGCCACCCTGAGGGAGAAGGCGCGGGCGCAGATGGGCAGCCCGGCCCCTGTCATGCCCAAGTCGACCTCGTCAGGCAGTCTGGCGGCGACGGCAGGAGGAGAAGGGTCGGGTTCCGCAGGTCGGGCACCAGTCAGTATGGAGTACGGCGGTCGATCTTCACGAGAGCTTTCGGACGAGGGTCGTGTGCGTCCCCTCGCGTCGGTTCCCCTGTCTTCTCCTCTGCGCGCGCTGACCTCCCTCTCCCTTCTCCCACGTCTATCTTTGGCGGTTGGATCCGCTTGTCGTCTACAGCATGCTCGACAGCCATCTCTTCCCTCCGCATCGTACAGCCAGCAGCAACAGCAACAGCAGCAGTCGTATCGGCCACTCCAACACCTCTCCAAGCAGCCCTCACAGTCGTCCCATCACTCGTCGCACGGACGTCAGCCTAGTGAACGGTCCGTCTACTCGACCGAATCGCACCCTCCCGTAGGCGAGGACGACGGCGAATCCGACTACGCCGACATCTACGACTCGTACGGCGGCGGGGAAGACGACCCAATCTCGCCCACGACGCCCATCACGCCGGTCCCTCCCCCTCCCCCGCCTGCCGCCGGACGCCAGACGACCCGCCTGCGAGACGGGTCGGTCATCGAGACGCCCCTCCCACCGTCGACCGCGACGCCGCTGCCCTTTGGCGGTCGAGCGAGGTCAAAGTCGATCGGTCAGCAGGGCCCACCTCCTTCCAGCTTTGCTCAACCCTCTCCCCCACCTCCTGTGCCTGCCCTTCCTCCCATGCCTGTCGCCCAACCTACCCAGAGCAGTCCCGGTCACTCGCGCCAACCGACCTCGGCCTCGTCGATCGACTCGCCCATGGTCGCGACGCCTGCCTTGCACCCCCTGCCCCTCCCTGCCCAGCTGGCGAGTCTCAAGGGTCCGCGGGCAGAGACTGTCAGTCAAGGCGACCTGCCCGGCGACCGGTTCGTCGTCAATCTCGGAGGAGGCGAGGACAAGGAGTCGAGCGCTGCGCCTGCCGCTGGCGGGGGAGGGTGGGGCAAGGTCAAGAGGGGCCTGACCGTTAGGCGAAAGGAGGTGAGTCTGCGTTCCCCACTTCTTGCCTTCCTACATTCCCGCTGACGTCGCATCTCGCACCCGTGTCTGCTCTTTGTAGAAGACACCTCAGCCTTCGATCGACCGACCTCCTTCGCCCCCTCGAGTTGGTGCGTGCCCAGTCTCCCCTGCTCTCCCGTTCTTCCTCTCCATGGCCATTCCAACCGACTGACCCCCTCCCCTCGCTTTCCCCTACCCGCTGTACAGCCGCCGCCCCGACCATGCACACGGCCGCGACCCTGGCCATGCAGATTGCCGCGGCCGAACGTAAGGCCGGCAGGAAGGCGCACGACCCCAACGCCGTCGGCGGGGGCGCCAGAGGCAAGGAGGAAGAACGCCTGACCGAGAGCGCGTTCATGTAGCTCTCTCTCTCTCCCTCCCCTCCCCTACATCGCGCATTGCTCGAACCCAGCCCCACAACACACATGAACGCTGCCCTCCCGACTTACTCTGCTTCTTTCCCTTGCTCGCACTCTACGTTCGATCCCTTAGATTTCCTTCTCTCGATTTCTGTGCCCCTCTCTCTGTCTTCTCTCCGAACGCAACTGCGTCCAACAAGTCGAGGACGTTCCTTTCCGCTCTCAACCCAATCTCCCTGCTTTTTTCTTCTTCGCTGCTGCGCATTTACTCCAAAACCCTAACGATCTCTCTCGCTCTCTCCTTTCCTTCCTCGCTCGTCTGGCCAGCTCTGGTAGCTCTCCATCTTCTCTCATGCTTCATGCTTTCTCCTGTCCTGGTTTCCATCGGTGGGCTTAGGCAAGGCGCAAAGACAGCGGAGAGTGAAGGGTTGCTAGAAAGTCAAAGTATATTCGATCGAGGCTAGTGCGGACAAAGGAGACACGACAGAGATGGAAGGAGGGGCTAGAGGCTACAGCTTTCGGAGTAAGTTCGAGAGGGGGGCGAAGTGGAGGGTGATGAATCGAGTGCAGGAGGAAGGGGTTGATGGAGGGACTCCTTAACCGACGACACCAGTGGTCTGTCCCTCCTTGGGGCCCTGATCAAACGAAATCGAACGAGGATGGGTCAGCGGTGTTTCCTCTACCCTCGCAGATCGACCGCACTCGGAGGGAGGGTCTCAAGCGGCGAAACGTACCTTCGTCACATCATTGCCCGTGACCGAAACGCCCTGCTGCTCCCTCTTCAGCGACGCGCTCCGGAACCAGACCCAGCCGCCAATGACGAGGACGACGCCGGCGATGCCACCTAGGATGCGCTCGGCCCCGCCGGGAGCGTTGGTTGGGGCGCCGTCTGGGATCGGGTGGCCAGAGTTCTATGGGTGCGGGCGGGAGGAGGCAAAGGTCAGCGAGACAGCAATGAGAGGAGCAAGCTAGCAGGGAGCAGCGAGACGCACCTTGGGCTGCTCGGGCTGAACGTGGATCGCTCGGAAAGGCTGGAAGGCAGTGAGGAGGAGGAGAGAGTGGTTCAGAGTCTAGTTCGATCTCGAGAGGAGCGTTGAGTGCGGTACGTGGGAAGGGACCTCACCAGACGGGGAGCGACGGAGGCCACCCGAGGGAGGGCAGTAGGAGCTCGGAGGATGGATCGGGAGAAGGACATGATTGTTGAGTAGGAGTAGGAGATGGTAGTTTGGGATACAGGAAGGAGAGGGAGACAGACAGATGAGAGATGAGCCTGACGATCGGGGAGACCTGCGTCATGCCCTCTCCGAGACTCCGACGACGATATCGACTTCGATGCACTTTAATCGTCCATCGATCTCCAACTCTACTAAGGAAGCACGCGTCCAGCGAGGAGCACCGCTAGTGATGATGCCCTTGCTTTTCATCGTCGAAATCGAGGTTGACGATTTTGCACTCGGACGGACGCGAACGAGCGCGACGCTGGATGCACAGGCAGAGTTGGAACATTAATTGATTCGATAGATACAAGGGAAGGAAAGGCCAAGAAAGAGAGGAAGAAAGGATCCAGAGAAGGGGGTCCAGAGAGATTAAGGGGGGGGGGGGTTACAATACATGCGAGTGCGCCAGGCCCTCAAAGTCGGCGTACGTGTCCTCCGGCGCCGACTCGAGCGCGCCAAAGTCAAACGAGTCGCTAATGTCGAACGCGATCCCGCCGAGCTCGTGGCCGGGCAACAATGACGTCTCGGCGAGGGCTTCGGGCGTGGACGTGGCGATCCCGTCGTAGCTCAACGTCGAGTAGGGCGAGGGCTGGACGTCGGTCGACAGGCCGACCGCACCCCCGCCGGCTGGAGGTTCCGACGCTGGTCGACGGAGCTCGGAGCGTTCGGAGATGGTGGCGGGTGCGGGGGATGTGCCTGGCGGGGGTAAAGGGGGGTATGATTGCGAGTTGGACGGTATTGGAGCGTAGGCGCCCGAGGAAGGTGGGGGTGGGGGTGGAGGGGGCAGCGCGTACTCGGACGTTGGCGGTGGTTGCGAGTAGTCGGACGAAGGGTACGATGAAGGCGTCGTCGTCACCTGAGGTGAGGACTGCTGATGATTCTTAGGGACCGACGGACGTCTGGCGACAGCGGCCGGAGAGGGAGGCGGTGGGTGAGGGAGCGTCGGCGGGAGGGGGATCGTTCCCATCGGGGTCGTACCCATCGTGCTCGACCCTTCCTCAGACAGAGGAGCCGCACGCAAGGGCCCAGGGATGGGGTTAGGCGCAGGAGCAACGGGGGCGGGACCGTTGTAGGCCACAGACTGGAAGGAAACATTGGCCGAAAGACGGTCAGCTAGACAGTCGACGAACGGAAACGAGAGGCAGAGGGCAAAGCGACGCACGTATTTCGAGATAATCTTGGTGAGCGCTTCGGCGAGCTTCTCCCACTTGAACACCTTAACGTCCTTCTCAATGTGCCTCGGCTTGGGGTCCGGGAAGCCCATGATGATCTCGAAAAAGTCCTTGGTGTCGTCCTTGTTCTTCGAGATCGTGTCGGGCTTCAGGCCCTCGAGGTTGCGTCGGATCCGGTTCTTCTCCTCGACCGTAAACCGGTTACCGATGATGGCCTCGAGCAGGTAGATCGTATCAACCGACGTGACCTATCGTTCATCCAGGAGAGAAAGCAGAATGTCAGCTTTCTGCTCCCTGTGAGGGCAGAAGTAGGGGGCGAGGAACTCACGTAGCACTCGTTCTTCTCGAGCCGCCAGATGCACGAGATGACGATCGTGTCTTTCTGCCACTCGAGCTGGTCTACAGGCTTGTAGGCCACCTCAATCGTCGCGCCGACCTGCTTGCGCCAGAACTGAACGAGTCGCCGGCGGTTCTCAAACTCGGGTCGGGACCTGCTTACAAGGAAGGCGAAACGAGGATTGATCAGTCGGCTGCCTTCGAGGACGACGCGAACAGACGGGGGAGTGGGATGGGGTGGGAAGAAGAGGTTGAGGGCACGCACCATCCGAGCGCCATCGCCTCGAGGTTGCCGTGCAGCTCCAGCTTGGCCTTCATCGTCGTCGTCGTCGACAGCCCGTTCGCAGTCTGTGTGACGACCGTCGTCGTCCCCTCTCCCTCACCAGCGTTGGCCGCGCCCGATCCTGCCCCTCCAGCAGATGCCTTGGGCTGCTTAGCCTTAGGTGGACCCTTGGGCGATTTCGGCTGGAGGTTGCGCACGAGCGTCCCCGGTGCCTGAGGCAGCTGGCCAGGCACGGGCAAGTTCGTCCGCACGGGCGGCGGAGGTCCCTTCATGATTGAAGGCGACGCCTTCGCGTTGAGCGGTGGGTGGGCGTACGTCTGCCTCGTGGGCGTGTGCATCGACGATGGCGAGGGCGGGTGGTGCGAGAAGATGGGCGTCGTTGGGGTAATCATATGCGGCGGGGCTGAGGGTTGGTGGCTGACGTGCGACTGAACGGGGTGGAGGTGTCGGGCCGGAGGAGGAGGAGGGTGGGACGGGTGTCCTCCGTCCGGGTGGTAGTCTTCAGCGAACAAGAAGAGAGGGCGAGCGTCAGTAGGGCTGGTGAATCTCTTCGGGCACAGAGAAAGGCAAGCACTCACATCCTCCCTCGACCTGAACCTCAAACCCACGATCGTACTCGCTCCCTCCTTGGTCCGAGTAGCCATAATCAGCCGGCCCGTGATCGTACGCCGTCGGAGGGTCGTACTGGTACCCTGCTGGTTGGCGGTGGTAGAACTGCGGCGACTGGCGACGGGGGGACGGCAAGGGCGAGCCAGCGCGCTTGTTAGACTGAGTGACGTGCGCTGTATGGGCGTAGTTGGGTTGACGACGAGGCTGGTTGGGAGGAGGCATGCGGTCTGAGAACGAGCGGAAGTAAGGTTGTCAGAAAAGACGCGCAACCGGCGATGAAGGAGAAGGGAGAAGGACGACGCACTGGCTTCCGGACCCCACCCTCCGACCGAACCAGAGTAGTCAAAGTCGCCAAACCACACGCGCTGGAGCACATGCTCCGCCTGTCCAGGCACTTGATTCGGCCTGAGCACCTCGCAAAACAAGTAGACCCTCGACGACTCCTGCCCCGGTTGACCCGCGCAGCCCCGGTCGACGAGCTCGTCCCAGGTTGGGATGTCGCACCTTAGCAGCAGCTCCTGACCGGGTTCCATCGGCTGGTGGATCGGTGGGGGTTGGAGGTTGCGCGCAACTCGGGTAGCGAGGGGGTACGACCCAAAGCACAGGCGGATGATGTTTGACGTCTGCGGCGTTGTCGGCTGGGGGAACAGGCGACAGGCGACGACGAGCTCGCCGACGGACGGACCGCCGAGGATCGACGAGGGCGAGTAGTGATGGATCTTGAGAAAGTTGGAGTGGCTCGGAGGGGCTGGTTGCGGGTGAGGATGGTGGCCCTGGTGTCCTTGGTGAGGGGAGGGGTGGGGGTGTTGCCCATGGTGAGGGGATGGCGCCGTGTGGTACATCGCGAAGGCGCTTAAGAGTCAGAGAGGAGAGGACAGGATAGAGGATAAGATAGGATGGAGATGGGGCGATGTCGTAGAGAATAAGGAGGCGGTAAGGGAGGTCGTAGGGACAAGGAGGGAGGGTGTAAGAGGATCTGAGACAGAGAGAGGTAGAAAGGTCAGCAGTGAGCTTAAGGGCGTCCTCCCTTCTCCACGACTTTCATGCAACCAACCACCAGCCCGCGTCCATCCGAGTAGCAGAGGGTGAGTGTGCATCGTGTGCGATGGGAGTAGGCGTGGTGATGGGACAAGGTATGGTCGACTCCGTCTCCAAGCTGAGCCCAGCAAGCGACCTTCCTATCGATGGCGAAAAGAGTAAAGAAGCCGACGAAAGGACTCACTAGGGATTTAAAGGAGCGTGGGTGATGTTTGAACCAGGCGGTTAAGGGTGACTACAGGTGTTGATCCTGATGAGGAGTGAGGTGTCTGAAGGGGTAGAGTGAGGTGTCTTGAGGGACGTCGGTGCGGGCTGATGCAGGAGGGAGGGGAGACAAGAGCTGGGCGAGACAAGAGTTGGGGCTGGACCTGCAGCGCGCGCCTGAGGGAAAAAGAAGGAAGAGGGTAACGTCGTTGGGGGTTCCATCTGGGTGAGAAGAAAAAAATGGAAGGAGATGAGCAGGATGGAAGTCTCACCGGGATGTCTCTCAAGTTGCGACGAGGGCACACATCCCATCCAGCTGCTGGGCGTCTGCATCAGGCAGGTGAGTCTGAGCGCAGGGTGCATAAGCATCCGAGCATAAACTCGACAGAGAATGTTGAGTGTAGCCGGATTGAGTAAGTCTTGCAGAAGCAGGAGGAGTGAGTTGGGTGTCAGCTCGGACGCGCTGCAGGGAGCTCGCTGCAAGCGGACCGTCCGCAGTCGAAAGAGTCGAGACTTCCTCGATTGCACACAGGGGTAAGACCGTCGATCGCTCAACAGGGTTGCTGCGCGGCTCCGGATCCGGACTCTTGCTGCTCTCTCCATCGCTCTCTGACACCCTCACTCTCGCTGCTTGCTTGTTCGCCTCTTGCGCTGACAAGAGACCTTCGAGCTGACACGCTTTAACCCCTTATCTCGCTCGCTTGCTGCCCGCCATCTTGCTCGTCCCGCATGCGACTCTCCTGCACCCGCCATCTTGCCCGACCTGACAAGCCAGCAGAACAGCAGCATCATCGCATACTCGCTCAGAACAGAGCAGCGAGCAAGACGAAATCGCTCGCAAGGGGGAAGTCATATCGGTCTTCCCACTCCCGCTCGTCGGAGGTCACGACGTGGGCGTTCAAAGAGGCTGGTCTGGAAATTGACATGACGCTAGCGCACCCTTTCAGATTGACGTCCTTCACGCCCTCTTTCATCGAACGGAGACGGGATTGCAATGCAGACACAATGCTTGGACACCATCCCTACAGAAAGCAAAAGGACTGTCATGATCTATATACCCCTCCTGTCACTCCTCTCCTACCCCCTCACCCCCGCTTCTTGCTTCCTCCCACCGCCTTCCCCTCCGAAAAGCACCTCTCCTCGCAACGCTCAAGCGTACGTCATATAGTACGCCTGGTAGTCACTCGGCCGGACGCTCTCGAGTCCGCGGTAGTAGTCCTGGTCCGTGCTGTGGAACTTGTGGTTGGCAAAGTTGAACCTGACGTTTTCGAATCGCGAAAGGTGTGATTGAGGTCAGTTGGCAGAGCGAGAGGGAAACGGCGTAGAATTGCGAGAACGGAGTTGGGGGAGGACGCACCAAGGCATGAACCCTAGAGGAGAGAGGCAAACCAATCGCAAGGAGAAACGTCAGTTCCTCCCTTCTCGAAAGCGCTGGTCATCTCGCAGAACAAGGGCAGGCAAGGAACAGGCAAGAAGGGTAAGTCAGGGAACGTACAGAGCTTGTCCGCCGACCGATAAGAGTTCTTGAAAGCGACGGCCTGGTTGTACTCGCTCAGCCTCGTGTGGCCGTACAAGGGCAGGTTCTGGCGGATCCGAGCGCGCATCTCGTTGAAGTCCTTTGCGACCTCGCGCGCGTTCTCCTTTTCGCCCCAGAACCGATCTGCTCGTGCGTGCGCACAGAAGGAGAAGCGGGTGAAAGAGCAATGTCGTTAGGGTATTAATTGTTTGTGAGGGACTGGGGCAGAGTGGGAAGGTGGGCGAAGGTAGGGAGGGCAGAAGGGGCAGAAAACGCACGAGAGACCTGCTGGTAGCGCCAGAAGAAGAAGCCAACTCCGCCGAGGAAGGCAACGGCCGTTCGCTGGACCTTCCAGTCCCGCACCTTCATCCTCTGCGGGAACGCCCAGTCTGCAACCCATCGAGCAACCGACGATCGCACAGACCCCCAACACGAGATCGTCAGCCTCCCGCACGGACAAGAGCAAGGGACAGAGGGAAGAAGAGGGAGAACAGACCGTAAGCGTACATGGCACCAACCATGACCCCTGGCCCGGTGGCCGTCCAGGCCCAGTCGGACGGTCTGAAGAAGCGGACCACGCGTTGGAAGTGCGGGTCGGAGTCCTGGCCGGTGCGAAGCGAGAGATGCGACAGTCAGTTTCAGTGGCAGGACGAGGTGAGGGGGAGATGGACAGGGCGTACGATGAGAGGATAGTCTGTGGGGATGCGGTGGACCGACATTTGGCGCGAGGAGGAGGAAGGGTTGCAGGAGGAGATGGTCGGCGACCCTCAGGCCCAGGCGGGCCGACCAGGGCGTGGGCCCATGTTTGGGGTTGTTGGGGATTCCCGATTTGGGCCCAACCCAGGCCCTCTCGAGCCATCGCCCGCGCACCTCAACCCCATTCCCCTGCTTCATTTGGATTCTCTCTCTCCTTCCGTCTGAATGACCGATCAGGACGTCAACGTAGAGCTCGTAGAGGCATACGGTCAGTCCCCTCTTCGTGCCCCTCTCTCTCGCGCGCGCGCAATCCCCGCAGCCACCCCCCCTCCTCGCTCCTGCTCCTGCTCGCCCTGCGACGCTGAGGCACCCATCCCTTGTTCCTGCTGACGTCGTGTATCCTTCTTTGGCACCTGCAGACTACCTTCTCAAGTTGGTTATCATCGGAGAGTCGGGCACGGGCAAGTCGTGTCTCCTGCACCAGTTCGTCCAGTCGACCTGTGCGTGAGCCCCGAGCGTCATCCCCTTGCCCCAATTCCTACCCCTCCAAATTGCCATTGACCTCCTCGGCTTGCTGACTTGGATTCTCTCTGCGGTTCTGGGATCAAGGGAAGGAGCACAGTCAACATACGATCGGAGTAGAGTTCAACAGTCGGACGATCACCGTTGGAGACAAGCGTGTCAAGCTTCAGGTACGTTGTCCTCCTCTCAAGGCAGAAGGGCACACTTTGCTCCCCATCGGCATGAGATCACTGACAATAACCCTCTCTTTTGGACGTAGCTCTGGGATACAGGTTCGTTCTGAGGAGAGGAAAAGGAAGAGAGCGTTTGAAGACTGACCAACTCTTTCATCTTGCGCTGCGCGCCCTGTGTTGTCTGCTCTCCTCCCAGCTGGTCAAGAACGCTTTCGGTCCGTTTCTCTCTCTCTGTCTCTCTCACTTATCACCAACTTCCTCCCATCTCTGACGTCTTGTCTGTGCTTTCCGTCCGGGGTGTCCAGATCCGTCACTCGGTCATACTACCGCGGCGCATCCTGCGCAATCTTAGTGTACGACATCACCCGCCGGTCAACGTTCGCCTCCCTGCCCCGCTGGCTGGCCGACGCGCGCGCACTGGCGAGCGAGTACCTCAAAGTTGTGTTGGTGGGGAACAAATTGGATTTGGAGGAGGAGCGGGAGGTGAGTGCGTTGGAGGCTGCGAAGTGGGCGTCGGAGAATGTCAGTCTTTCCTGCCTTTCACCCCTTTCCCTTTACACCCACGTACTAGCAGGCTGACTTGATGACCCTCTTTGGTGAGCTAGGACGTAATACACCTCGAGACGTCCTCGTTGACGGGCCACCAGTCGGCCTTGCCGTTCACCCTCGCCTCGCGCGCCGTCCTCCTGTCGATCGAGTCCGGCGCGCTCGACCCCGAACGAGCGGGCTCGGGCGTGAGCTACGGCGAGCGGCAGCTGAGGAGCTGGGGGAGCTCAAGCGTGCTTAGTGGGAAGAGTGGAAGGAAGAAGGGGGTCGATCTGAGGGATCTCGTGGGTGGGAGGGGGAAGTGCTGCTAGCGAGGCCCGGCCCTACCCCTTGCCTCTTCCTCCCCGCTCCATCTTCCGCCCACCTCATCTGTAACCTGTATCTCTCAGACGCTATCCTGCCCTCTCTTTGCTTCAGCCGACTTTCTACACCCACTCTAGGACTCACCTTTCTCGCCTCTCCCTCGAGACGTTCCTTGTTGCTCCACCCCACCTACCCCTAATACGCTCTCTCATCAACACTGCTTCGATTACTCTGCAACGTCCCTCTTTTGTACCCTCTCTAGCCTTCTCATCTTCTTGACGACTCAATGTGCTTTTTACGAGAAAGAGTTCTTGTTCAGGGTGACCCTGCCCTCGCGAGGCGCTGCTGCGCGCTGTCTGTCCAAGCTCGCTGTTTCGCCCCGACTCGACCTCCCTTCTGTTCCTTACCACCATCAACCCCCCAAGCAAGATACACACACGACATGCCGACAGTCAGCCTGCCGCTGTCGTTCAGAGACAGCTTCTGGTCCCAGGTGCGTTCTCTCTAGTGGCTTTGGAAGAGGGCGCAACGGACAGAGGGAGATGGTCTTCTCTTGTCACCCTCGTCCTTCCTTAACACCCCCCCTCTTGGATTAACTTTTTCCTTTCGTGCCTTTGTCAGGACTACCGATCAGGCCTCGAGGTCCTCTACTCCAAGCTCGAGCAGGTGCGGTCTCTCTCTTTTCCTCACCGCTTCTCTCCACCTGGCCAGAGTCTGACGACCCCTTCCCTCGCTCGGTTCCTCTGGCTGTGCCATCTCAGGGAGTGGAAGAGAATGACCAGGTCCTCGCCTTCCTCTCCCAACAAGCACTCGCTACAAAGGAGCACGCGCTCAAGGTGCTCAATGCACCCGCTGTTGGAGGGGGCAAAAAGCCAAAGGGGTTCGACCGGGACGAAGGCGTCAGTTTGGTCTTTGCCTTTCGGGGTCTTGAAGGTCCGTGCCCTCTCCTCTCGTTGGGTCTCCTCCTTCTCTCCTTCCTTGGTGGAACTTGCTGAACCTCCTCTCTTCTCTTGTCTGTAAACCGACCCCCTTGCCTCTTTCAGCCCAGGCGAAAGAGCAAGCCAAGACGAACCTTCACCTCTCGCGCAGCCTGACGGACCTCGTCGAAACGCCCTTCGCGAAGTGGACGGCCGATCACTCTGCGCGGCTGACGGACTCAAGGAGGGTCGTGCTCGACGGGTGGGTGGACGCGTGGGAGAAGCAGCGCGAGGACGCGAGGAAGCTCAAGGTTTTGCGGGGGGAGAAGGCGAGGGCTGCGGAGGTTGCGGAGGCGGAGTGAGTCTCTCCTCTTCCAACTTGCTCCTTGTCCTCTAACGTCGACTGAAGGACGATTGCTGATGTGGGTTTCCGTTCCTTGTCAGATGGAGGTTCTCCGCGCCGGGAGAGACGCTCAGCCCTCAGTCGGCCAGCACGACGTCTTCTCCTGTCGCCCACAGTCCTGGTAACCACAAGCGGTCCATGACTGTCAGTCCCTTCCGCGCCCCTCCTTTCTCAGACGCACGAAACCAGGATGCGAGGCTGATATGCTCTCCTCACTCGCTCGTCTCAACAGATCTCGGAACGGCTCAAGAAACAGTTCGGAGGAGAGACGGGCCCCGCCCTGCCTGAGAAGGAGACGGTCTTCGAGGCCGGAAAGCACTCGTTCAGTCCCGCGACGACGACGACGAGTCCCGTCGCCGCATCGGACACGCCGACCGAGAAGCCTGTCGAGGCGGCCGCCAGCAGCAGTGCGCAGGACAAGCCCAGCATCGCGATCGACACCGCGTTCGTCCCTCCCTCGTCAGAGGCTGGACCTCCGACGCTCCTCCTGGCCGGCCTCGCTCTGCCGGGCTGGAAGGCTGTCGAACTGGTCGACGCTGCTCGCGAGTCGCTCGCCATCCGAACGATCCACCTGTCGCTGCTTGGCGAGTACACCGGCTGCTTTACGGGCTACGAGCTCATCGAGTTCCTGCAGAAGAATGTCGAGGGTTTTGGAGGGAGCGAGGAGATGGCCGCCGAGGCCGCTCGGGAGCTGGTCGAATCGCTCGGGATGGTTCGAAGAGTCGTTGCCGTCGGAAAGGGTTCGTGGGGGAGGGACGAGGAGTTCTACCAGTTCACGGACAAGCAGTTCAAGCCCGAGAGCGAGGCCCTGAGGCAGAAGATGGCCTTCCCTGCCTCGCCCGCCTCGCCCCTGTCGTCCGTCCCCTCGACAGCGTCCTCCCTCCTCGCTCGGTCGGGCTCGCTGCTCTCGACCGCTCTCCGATCGACGACGGCCCAGCCGACAGTCGCCCTCCACCTCCGAACGCGACAGGAGGCGAACCACATCGAGGGCGTCTACCGAACGGCCGTGCGCAAGCTCGACCGAACGCGCGTGCGGATGGAGGAAGTCATCTCGGACGGGCTCGTCGTGCTCCAGCGGTGGGAGGCCGACCGGCTCGAGGCGCTCAAGACGGTCCTCAAGGAGTACCAGCGCCTGACGTCGGCCCTGCCCGCTGCGCTCCAGCCGTCGTTCGAGACGAGCGACCTGCTGCTCGACAGCTACTCGCCCGCGTCTGACTTGGACGCGCTCATCCAGCGCTACAGGACGGGACCGTTCAGGCCGCAGGTGGACGTGTACGAGCCGTTCGCAGACGCCAATTCGGAGGTTGTCTTTGGAGGGGACTTGTTTACGTGGGCGGAGAGCATCGACTGGAGGTTGCCTGGGGAGAAGGAGCAGGAGAAGGAGGAGGGAGAGCTGCTGCACCCGGTCGTGAGGTCTTTGCTGGGCAAGCTCAAGACGGGGTATGCCGACCTGCCAGACGATGACGGTGAGTAGTCCCCACTATCGATACTCAGGTGCTTGAGTCGGGCGGCTGACTGTCCTCTC
This sequence comes from Cystofilobasidium capitatum, assembly GCA_014825545.1. Taxonomy (NCBI): domain Eukaryota; kingdom Fungi; phylum Basidiomycota; class Tremellomycetes; order Cystofilobasidiales; family Cystofilobasidiaceae; genus Cystofilobasidium; species Cystofilobasidium capitatum. Next base: position 46,074 of record MVAJ01000020.1, read on the forward strand.
TTGTCCTGTCGTTCCACAGAGCGCCGGAAGGTGTGGATTTACGATGTCCCTCTGCAAGCGACGCACGCCCTTCGAGATGCACTTGTCGTTTTGCCCGATGGTGCTGCCACCATCCCCGAGGACTTGCTCAAGCGCGACCTGCCGGTTATCGCTGCAACGCTCCGGTAGGTCTTGTGTCTTAATGACCGCCCAGTCTCACAGTACTGACCCGCTGCCCTCGCTTGGTCCGACAGACTCTGGCTCCTGGAACTCGGCGTCCCTCTCGGCCCAGACTACGATGACGTTAAGGCAATCTACCCCTCGGTCAAGGGAGAGAAGGACACCGCTGGTCAGAAGGTTGAGGAGCTCAAGAGTTTGCTGGCCAGGATCCCCAAAGTCCGACTGATTATCCTCGACGGCATCATCAGCCACCTCCGAGTGTGAGTCTTGCTTGTCCGGCAAGCTCTTGCAAGTGCGACGCATGCGGATCTGACCTTCTCTTGTCGATTCTTCTTTCAGCCTCGTCAACGAGACGAGCAGCGCGGAGCCGGATGAGACGTATATCTCCAAGCTCGGTCACTCGCTCGGTCGAGGTGCGTCCCCGACCTTACTACACCTTCTAGCGAATCCGAGCACTGATCGTGTCGATCTGCCTCCCGGATCATAGCCATCGTCCGGCCCGAGGTCGACACGTCTCTCTCGATCGAAGACCGGGCACCGTCCGTCTTTGTCGCCGACCTCATCACCAACTACTCGAATGTCTTCCCCACCGTCATCTCTGCTCGGCGGGCCGAGGTTGACAAGGCCAAGCCGACGCGCAAGCTGACGCGACCGATCGACCGACGTCCATCTCGCTCGATGAGTGAGTCCTCCTCTCTATGTCGAATAGAGACGGGGACGCTGAACGCTGACTCTCCTTCTCCATCATCAGTGTCGGAGGAAGAGCGAGTCACCGTTCAGGCGCAGCTGATCGCTGGCGGCGCACGATCTCCCGGTCTGCCAGGCGTGCCTTCCTCGCCCGGTCGACCTGCCGCCCCTCGAAACGAGAACGCCGCCAGGCAAGAGTCGGACGAGCAGCTGCGCGAGAACGTCGAGAACTCGAAGCGCATCTCGCTGACGAAGCTGCGGATCCAGAAGGAGAAGGACGACGAGCTGCCGCCTGGGTTCGCCGTCCAGCCGCCTACGCCGCTCGCACCTTCCGCCGAGGGACCGTTCGACAGCGCGGCACCTGCGGCAACGACGACGACCGAGGACAAGCCGTTCTCCCCTCCGGACGAGGACGACGACAAGCCGCCCACCTTCACCCCGCCAAAGGACGACGGCACTTCCTCTGCGGCAGAGCAGAGCATCGAGAAGCCCTTCTCCCCTCCTTCCGAGGACGCAGGCCAGTCCAAGCCGTTCTCGGCCCCAGAGGAGGACACGGGCGTCGAGTCGACCACGGCGTCGCCCGTCTCGCCCGAGGACGACGTCGCAGGCGCCAGGAAGACACTTGCTGGAAACGGTGACCGAAAGGGTTTGAGCGCATCGGGTCTGGGAGGTCCTCGGGGACCGAGGGTTGGAGGTCCGAGAGGAGCGAGGACGGCGTCGAGCAACGGAGAAGTCAACAAGGTCAGTCTTCCTCGTTTTCTTACCTCCTCCTCCTCCTCTTCTCACTCCCTCTCAGTGTGTCTGTAACAAACCCGAAGCTGACGCTCTGGAAAGGTTGGTCGAGACAGAGCGGGTAGTTTCACCCGGTCAGCGCAACCCTTGTGAGTTCACACCCCTCCCCCCCCCAAACCCCGTCGCCCTCACACACTCCCTGGTGAGTCGCCTGCTGACCCCCTTCGCGCGTGGGTTTGACAGGAACATGGACGACGAGTAGCCTTTTTTTCTACCTCGCTGTGTACGCGATTTCTTGCAAATCACAAGATGAAACTCCTGCAACGACCTCTTCCCCTCCCTCCTCTCTCTCTCGCCCACTGCTCCCTTTGCCCTTTCTTACTATACGTGCTTCCATGACCCATGAACCCGATTCTCATTCTTTTGCCAGCGACTCCCTCTCTTGCGCAAACTCTTGGAAAGTGCTGAGTTGGGAAAGGAGGACATGTAGGACAACTAATAAGGAAAGTACAGAAAGCGTAGGAAGGGATCTTAATGGCACAGAACGAGAGAAGGGTCAGGTCAGTCTTCCATTTCTGACAAAGCGAACGCAGACTCAGTCGAGAAGAGGAGTGTATGGGTGGTTCCGAGAAACGATGGAATCATCTACGTCCGCATTCCCCCCTCCTGCGGGTTTGTACAGTTGCAGGAGCTCCCCCCTCCCAACCTCCTTCCGTCTACCCTCGCGAACGAGGGACAGGAAGAAGAGAGAGAGGAGGGGTAGGGAGGTGAACTATGTCCGCCCATCGATGAATTTCGTCATAAAGAGGAATGGGGTTTTGTGCAGAGTGGAGAAGGACGGGAAAGACGCACCTGGTTACAAAAGGCGGCAGGCAGACAGTCTAGAGTCCGAAAGAAAGCGCAGAGAGGGTCAATACACGTCGACCAAGGGAAAAAGAATCCCAAAGCAAAGCCAAAGCGCCCAAAAAGAGGTACGTCGAAAAAAGGAGTGGTTGGGGGGTTGCTCCTACAAGGCTGAACTAGTTCTCGTCACGTTCAGACGGCTGTCACACCGTCTGTCGATCGACAATTGATTGAGTATGGTAAAGAGGTGTTTTCTTCATCGCAACTCCCGCACCCCTTCCTTCTTCGCTCGACGTTCTCTCGGGAGCGCTTTGTTGGAAAGAAAGGACTGACCTAAAGGTTACATGCTGCAGAGCAGAAGGGCTGGTAGAAGGTAGACCGAGTCAGATAAAGAGAAGGTCAGCAAGAGAGGTGAGGGAAGTAGGGGATGAAGGGAGGGGAGGGGGAGGGAGGAGAGTCAGATCATGTGTAGACAGGCCCCTCGAGCAAGCGAGTGAACCTGGGCGTTCCATGCCGACCCTGCGAGAAGAGCGGTCGGTAGCCAGAATGATTTGATCGCTCATCGCGCGCCCTCCCGAGGAGAGGGGAGAGGGGGGAGGAGGAGGGTGAACGTACACAGAAGAGGGATGGTGGTTGGGGCAGAAAAGACGAGAGAGAGGCTGAGGGCTGAAAAAGAAGAGAGAGGGCGCCAGTTACGCGTGACTCACTCGTGTTTACGCGTAACTTCTGGCTGGAGGCGGCCTGCGCGCCGCCCATCTCTCCTCCATCCTGCTCTTCCATAATCTGGCTTCCCCATTCTGATATCAAGTCAGCCATGATCCGCAACCTCTCAGGTACGTAACACCATCTATTCGGACTGCTGGCGGTGACTGGCTGACACCCCGTCTTGCTTGCTGCCTCCTTACGCCCACAACCTGCGCCTCGCCCCTCCGCCCGCCCGACGCATGCTCCTCCCAGCCCACCTGCAGGAGCACCAGCTCGTCCAGTCGTGTCCCCTCTCGGCCCTGTCCGACACCCGCCTCGGCATCGACCTCCCCCACTACCTTCAGACCCTCCTGCGCTCGCCCTCGACGCGCGAGCCCCTCGTCGCCATGACCGGCGGCCTGCCGCTCGCCCTCACCTCGCTCATCGAGACCGACCTGCGCTCGCTCGAAAAGCTTCGCATCAAGCCCGTCTTCGTCTGTCCGGGTCTCCCGCTTTCCAGTCGACCGCCGGGCAGGACCGGGTCAACCGTTCATGGAGACCAGACGCGCGAGAGCGCGATGAAGCGCGAGGCTTGGGAGAACTACGAGAACGGCCGGGTCGACGACGCGGTTCGGATCCTCGAGGGCGTGAGCTGGGTGCAGCAGAGGGATCTGATGCGGCTCGTGTTGCGCATCTTTCGCCATCGCAACGTAGAGTTCCTCGTCGCGCCGTACTCGACAACAGCCCAGGTACGTGTCTCTCCCCTCTCCCTTACACTGCCCACCTTTGCGCACTCCGCGACCTGCAGGCTGACCTCTCGTCTACGTACCGGTCTGCGTTTGGAACTCAGCTCATCTACCTCCTCAAGCACACCAAGGGCTACATCCACTCCATCTACGGCCCTCACGAACCTCTGCTGTACCCCAACGGGCTCGACAAACTCATCCTCTCCCTCGACCTCTCTTTGTCGACCATCACGTTCGTCTCGAAACCGGCCCTGCTCACGTCACTCGGCCACATCTCGGAAGAGCAGTTCCTCGATTTTGGCCTCCTGTCAGGTTGCGAAGGAAGCCTGCCCTTCCCCCCTCTGATCCCCAACGGCGTCAAGGCCCTCGTCGACAGTCTCAAGCAGTTCAAGTCCGGCTCCGAGATCTTGCGCGCCTACCTGTCCGACCCGCAAGTCAAGGAGCTGAGCTATTCGGACCTGTACATGCGCGCGAGGTCAGCCATCAAGTTTGCGCTCGTCTTCACTGGCGACGAGGGCCGGTGTGTTCCCTTGCCGCTCGCGTTGGCGCACCAGAACTCGATCACGGCGGCCGATATTCCGCAAGACATGCACGAACTCTTTTCCCATCGGTTGCCGGACGAGGTCTACTTCCACCTCGCGCGAGGGCTGGTCAGTCCGCAGTTGCTCGGGTGGCTGACGAGCGGGCTTATTGTTGAGGACCCGCCGCTCGACAATGGGGACAGCACGGAGTACAGGCGGTTCGTGCAGGAGGTCGTGACCGAGGGGTTTACGAGTCCGCGCTGCACGGCGTTGGCGCTCGTGTCGAGCGTTTTGATTCCTGGCTTCTGGCCAAAGAGGAAGGTGGTGCGTTTCCTCTCTGTCCCTCCTTTCTCACTATCTCTCTCTCCTGCGGGACGTGGTCTGACCGTCTCTCCCTGCTGCCTCCCTCTCTCTCCCTAGTTGGCCCACTACTACTTTGACCCCCAGCCGCCGGCCGGCCGACCGCCCAACCCGGGCAGACTCGTCCCGCACGGCGACAAGCAGACGCTCAGCCTCGTCGGGCGGTGCCTCGAGTGGCACGTGCCGTGCGTTGTGGTCGAGGAGGAGCTTAGAAGGCAGAACGTACGTCCCCCCCCCATTCTCACCCTCTTTCTCTTGCTCGTCTTTTGTTGATTGTTGTCGCCTGACACCCCCCCCCCCCCCCCCCCACCAGTCATCGACCATCGACTTTGCCCTCTGCCTTGGCGCAACAGCCGAAGAGCAATTTGCGAGCCGCACGCGCAAGCCCAAGCCTCCACCTGCTGCTGCTGGCGGAGGAGGACCGTCGAGCACAAACACGAGCGCGGCGGTGGCGGCGGGAGATGAGAAGCCGCTGGAGAAGAAGGACGAGATCGTCGCAAATGTCATTTGGCGGTTCCTCGACTTGAGAGGGTGCGTTTCCCTCTTCTCACTCTTGAAGTTGTTTGGCCCTCGGACGCTGACTACATGATTTCGCGCTTTGGGAACAGATTCTTGCACCCGAACCACCTGCACGGCCCGCTCGCCCAAGCGCTACACGCAGGGATCAAGTCGGCCCGGATCAACGACAAGTTCCAAGAGCCGCTCTTCCTCGCGCTCGAGCTCACGCGGGCGGGCGTGCTGCACGGCGATTTGTGGAGCGGCAAGAGCTGGAGTGGAGGGCCGCACTTCGGGGATGAGGAGGAGAAGAGGTGCATGTTGCTTGTCATGAGGGTGTTGAGCATCGTTCCGCTGCAGTTCAAGGTGCGTTTCTCTCTCACCTCCTCCCTCCTTCCTTCCTCCTTCTTCTCTCTTTCTCCCTTTGTCAGTACAAGAGCTGACGGGACGACCCTCTTTTCGTGTTTGCGCTCTGAGCAGAACCAGCAGTGGTCCGGCCCGCTCTCGCGCGAGTTGCTCGTGTTCAACTCGTTCCTCAAGTCACTCTCCCGCTCTCTCCGCCACCTGCTCGAGGCCGTCTCGCTCCACATGGTCCTCCGCAACGACGCCCGAAGGGTCAGGGACGACTTCCTCGACATTTCGCTCTCGCTCCCTTTCCAGGCGGATACCAACACTGGCTTTGGGGTGTTGGCGAAGACGTACCTCGATTCTACGATTGCCTACAACGAGGGGGTGCCGATCAAGGAGGGAGAGGGGGAGACGGAGGATGCGAAGGATGCGAAGGAGGCTGCGTTGGAAAGCGTCGAGGAGAACTTTGGGGGGGTCAAGAACCCCCGGGCGGAGGTTGAGCGAGGGTTCAGGTTCTGGGACGCTGTCAGTCTTCCTTCCTTCCTTTCTGCTTTTGCTTTTGCTTTCCAGCGCGCGCTCGCACTGACCCTCCTGTCTTCCTCGCGCACGATCGACAGGTCCTGGTCGCGATCCGCTCGCTCGCCGCCAACCAGGGGCGGAAAAACCCCAACGCGCTCGACATCCAGCAGCACGTCGTCGACCAGTTTGAGGCTGCCGAGAAGTGGTTGCGGCCCATGCGACCGTGAGCAGACTCGGGGGGTGGGGAGAGGAGGGCTTGTCATCGCAGGAGATGGGGGGAGGAGATCTTACGGCATCGGTCCCCTCTTGCTCTTTCCACTCAGAGTTCCGATGACATGATCTCTTCCTCTTCCTTTCTCGTCTGCTTCTTCCATAAGGGGTTTTTCGTGATTTTTGAGTCATTGCTTGCAACGAGCGTTTGGCCGTTCCCAGGCCGGGCCTTTGGATTCTCTGGACGCGCGCAGAGTTCAAAAGCAGCGACCAGGGCCGTTGCATCTCCTCCCAACACCATCACCCCCATCCACCACTACTTCCCTCTTTCCCTACTTCCTTCTCGTGAGTCGCTCTACCTCTGCTTGTTGCTCGTGCGTTGGTGAGGGAGGAGCGCGAGGAGGGGGAGGAAAGTCGACCTCCCTTCTCCCGGGCTTGTAAGCAGCATGGGTCGCTTCCTCTTCGCCTGGCCCATCTCACTTTCCCTCCCCCTCCCATTCCCTCCTCCCCTTCGCCTGTCCTACTCGAGCTCCAGCTGTCAGCATGACCTCCCGAGCGTGTTGTCCTTCGCGTCGCGTGAGGGATGCGCTGGGCGACTCGGCCGTCCTCTCTCTGTCGCCCAACAAACAAGTGTGCCAGCACGTTCCCTTTGAGCTGACGTCGCCTACCTCCCATCTCATTTGCCCTCTCTCTCCTACCTGCTCCTCAGATCTATCCTCACCATGCCTGCCAAGATCGCCGTCATCACCTGTACGTCTTTGAGCCTTCTCTCCTTCCCGTTCCCTCGCCCTGTCAACTCCGACCGTGCTGACCCCCTTCGCCCGTTCCTCCTGAACAGACACCACCTACGGTCACATCCAGACCCTTGCCGAGTCCGTCATCGAGGGTGTCAAGTCGACCGGTGCCGAGGTTCAGCACTTCCAGATCCAAGAGACTCTCTCTGAGGAGGTTCGAGGCAAGCTCTACGCTGCTCCCCTCCGAGACCTTCCCGTCATCACCCCTGCTCAGCTCACTGAGTTCGACGGATTCCTGTGCGTTCCGACCCTGCTCTCCTCTTGTCCAAGTTGCACGGAGGTGCTGATACGTAGGGACGACGTGACAGCTTCGGTTTCCCTACTCGATACGGCCGAGCTCCCGCCCAGGTCTCGCAGTTCTTCGACCAGACCGGCGGCCTCTGGGCCTCGGGTGCGCTCGTCGGAAAGTTCGGTGGACTCTTCACTGGAACCGCTGGCCAGCACGGTGGACAGGAGACGACCGCTCTTACCACCCTGCCCTTCTTCGCTCACCACGGCATCAACTTCGTCCCCCTCGGGTGCGTCCCTCTCGACCTCCTCTCTCTCTCTCTCCCGCTTGGATTGGCGTGGTTTGCTGACTTTTCGCGCTGTGCTTGTGGCGAAATCTGCAGATACCAGAGCCCCGACATCTCGAACGAGGAGAAGATCGTCGGTGGATCGCCTTACGGAGCGTCGTACGTCGCCGGCGGAAAGGGCAGCCTTCCCGTCCTCGAGGAGGACAAGCGAACCGGTGCGTGCTCTTTTCTTCTCTCTTGTTGCGGTTCGTGGGCTGCTGACTGACTTTCTCGTCTTGGTCTCGTCTTGTCAGGTGTCGTCCAGGGAAAGTCGTTCGCTACGACCGTCAACACGTTCGTCGCCGGCAAGGCCGCCCTCGCCGCCTCTGCTTAAGACCCGCTCCTAGACAAACTCCCTTCTCGTCATCCGACATCGAGCGGACGTTGTAGATTTGTTCTCCTGGGGTTTCATGATCTTCCATACCTCCTCCGCGTGGGCTCGACTGCCTTTTACCTTGCAAACCACTCGGACGGGCAGAAAGAGTCCCATCCTTGCGAGAAGGGATCTGACTGCCGATAGACCTTGCGACATCAGTATGGGAGGACCCTTCACCTGAGTCTTTTTTCTCCCTTGTGAAAGGGATGCTGGCTGGCCTTCCGACGTGTCAACCTTCATGGCCATCTAAACCATTGGTATCGCGCCAACCGCGAAATGCCAGTTCAAATCTGCTGTCGAGGACGTTCTCTTTTTGCTTTTTTGCAGCTGCCCTGTTCTCATGTACCGAGAGCTTCGCCTGTTCCTTAACACTTCTCGTCTCCCGCCCTCCGCACTCAATCTTCCTTTATTGACACGTCTTTCGACTTACTGTCTCGGGAGGAGGTTTGCCCTGCGTTCTCAAAAGCTGACGTCGGCTGGCTCTGGAGTCGGAGCTCGCCGTCGAAAGTCGGCAGCTAGATCTCTCGCTGACCACCATCCCTTCCTCCCCTCCAGCCAGACGTCCTCAGTCGTCTTCCCGCACCACCCCCTTTGAGGCCGGTCATGGCCAACGTCAGTGAACGTCTGGTTCCCGAGCTTGCCCGTCAGCCAGAAGTGACGTCTCGCGCAGCTCCTGGTCCTGCTCCTCGACCAGCCTCGCCTCTCAAGAAGGAGCTCAACGATCCGCCAGAGCAGACCTCAAAGCAGCTGAATGGATGGCAGAGGGCCTGCCTGCTCTTCACCCTCTGCTACAGTGCGTCCTCTGTCGTCGTCCATCCTAGAGCTCGCCTGAGATCGCTGACGGCACGCGATAACTCCGCCCTTGCCCGACCTAACAGCCCAATTCCTGTCGGTCGCCATGATCTTTGCCATGTTGTCCGTCCAACCCTTGGTCGTACTCTGAAAACCGGGCTGACGCTGACTTGTGTCCTTTTGGTATGGGGTGTCGTGGACAGCTTGGCGACGCCTGTGATCTCGCAAAGCACTGGCCTCGCCCCTCAGGAGGTCCTTTGGGTACGTCGTTCGCGTGCCCGTGTGCAATTCCGGGGGTGTACTGACTGAACCACCCTGATACCTCTCGTTTCAACAGGTTGTCGGGTCGTATGCAATCTGTAGTTACTTCCTTGGTCGTCGTCGTCCTCCACTCCCTCTGCCGTCAGTCTGACACTCGTCTCCTTTTGTCACTCTACAGGCTACACTTCTTTCGTCCTGCTAGGCGGCAAGGTGGTGTGCATCTTCGATCCTGTTCGTCTCTTCTCGATACCATACGTGCGTGCCTCCATTCCATCCTGGCCTCGAGCAATCATCGTGTAGTGCGCAAACCGACACTGACCCATTGAGGTCGCTTTTATCTGGTACGCGGCTGCAAGACAGACCCTGACGTGCTTCATCGCTCTCGGGACGAGCTTCTGGTCCGGAGGTGAGAAGTTTGGCTTTCTGTTATGCAATGGACTCGCGGGTGTTGGAGGGGCGTTGATGACTCCTTCGGGTGAGTTGGGCTGGGAACCTTTCCACCTTCGACCAGCAAGGCGCCTTCTGACCGGGCGCGTTCTCTGCGTGCAGCGGTTCGCATCATCATCGCGCTCTATCCTGCAGACAAACAGCAGAAGCGAGCTTTGACCTTGTGCGTGCGCTTCCTTACTCTCTTTTGGGTGGCCGTCAAGTCATCCTGGGCTGACAAGCACACCTTTGACCTCGGTAGATTCAACCTCTCCTCCCCTCTCGGCCAGTCGCTCGGAGGTCTGCTGGCAGGCGTCATCCTGTTTGCTTCCTGGAGATGGATTTACCGCATCGTCGCCATCTCGATGGCTCTCCAGGCGCCGGGCTTGTACTGGTGTCTTTCAAGAGTTGGGAAAGTTGAGAGGATAGAAGAGATGGCAGGGAGATGGTGGAGGATGCTGGACGTTGTAGGAGGCGGTTTTCTCGTCTGTGAGTTCCCTTTGTCTAGCGTTCTCCTTGGCTCGTGAGTCCGACTGACGAGCCTTTGTTCCTTTTGTGTGAATTTCCTCAACAGCGACCATCTTTCTCCTCGTCGCTGGCCTGTTCAACGGGAACAGCGTCGGCTGGGACTCGCGCGAGTTCATCATCCCTTTCGTCTCATCTTTCTTCTGCCTGCTGGGCTTCATCTTGTGGGAGAGGACGAGAAAATCGGAGGAAGTGAGTTTTTTGTCCCTCTTCCTGCGCTCGGTCACTCACTGATGGTCCTGCTGTTGTTCGGCTTTGAAGGCTATCATTCCTGGAGAAGCCCTCAAGGCGCCCAACTTCTGGCCTCTCTGTGGTATGCTGCTCGGACCGCTGGGGTGGTGGGGTGCGCCTGCAGGTACATCCTTGGCGACTGGAACCTGCTCCTCTGAGAGATTGCACTAAGTTCACGGTGATCTCTTACTTCAGCCCCGCTCAGCACCTGGTACCAATTGATCTTGCATCGAAGTCCGTTTCAGACTGGCCTACATCTGTGCGTCCCATATTCCACTCTTCAACCCTCCCCCGTGCTCTCACTGACCATTTCCTTCCAGATTTCCCTTGGGAGTTGTCGCTTGCATCTTGGCGACGTTGATGAGCACAGTCTGCCTTTTCATCCTGCATCGGTACGTCTCCTCGCCTCATGTTACCTCAAGACCGTGCCGCTCACGACCCTGGCTCGTTGTACGTCGCGCGGCAGCCCTAGACTGGTGGTTCCTCTCGGCATCCTCGTTGGAATCGGAGAACTGCTGCTCATCATATTTTCTCAAGGGCGGATATACTGGCGGCTAGCCTGTCCTGGCTACATTTTGTACTCGTACGCCCCCTACCTTGCCGTCTGGCGGTTCGAGACCTGCAAATTGACCCATCCGCTTTTTATCGACGCCCGATAGAGCGGGGATCACGTTCGCCTTCATCCCTTCCTCCGTCGCCCTGATCCAGTCGTGCTCGCCAACGCTGGCCGGCTTCTCGGGCTCGCTCGCCGCGTTCGTTCCTCAGCTGGGCGCGATTGTGGGTGCGAGCATCCAGGTAGCGATCAGTCAGGCGACGGGACCTCTGGAAGACTGGAAGTCGACCCAGGCAAGTCTGTGGTGCGTCCCTTCCCTCGAAACCCCCTCTTTGCCTTCAAAGACCCGCTGACTCTCAAGTAAACTGGTGCGATCTGGGAATCAGGTTTGTTCTGGCCTGGATGGCCGTCTCCGGTCTCGCTTTTGCCCTCTCGTTCGACCACGTCCAGGGCGAACAGGCATGCAGGTCTGCCGAAGCTCCACATGTCCCTCCTTCTCCCTCCTCGCAAGAGGTATGAAACTCCGTTATGTCTTTTCTGAGCACTCGGAGGTGGCAGGGGGCAAAGTCATCGCGAAAATTGATGGTGGGAAGGATACAAGGGGCCAAGGACACCCGTGTGACGATGGAGTGAGGGCAAGATTGCACTAGAGAGACGGAGTGTGTGTGAAAGCAAGGGAGTGAAACGTGCGAGGAAGGGGATGGGTCAAGATGAGAGAGAGAGAGAGAGATAGAGGAAAGTGGAAGAGTCTAGAAACCCTGCATGGGTTCGGCCTTCAGGAGCGCTTCGGCAGCCTTCTTGTCCTCGCCCGTGAGGGACGTGTCCTCGCCGCCGTTGGCCTTCAGGAACGCCTCGACCTGGTGAAAAAGAAACCCGAAAGAAGTGCAGAAGTCAGCGACCGGTGACAGGTCAAGAATCGGGCACAAATAGGCTACGTACCTCGTCCATGACATCGTCGTCGTCGCCTCCTTCCAGTCCTTCGTCATCCTCATCGTCCTCGTCCCCAACCTCGTCGATCGCAAACCTCTGTCGGTCCATGACGGCCTCGTTGGCCCGCTCGACGAGATCCTTCTCCTCCTTGACCTTTCGCTCGTGCGTCTCGTCGGTCGTGTCGAGCAGGGAGGACGACGGTGTCGGCAGAGGCTTGTCGAACGACGAGGTAGAAGGGTTGGGAGAGGCCGATGGTGTGCGGAGAGAGGGGCGTCGCGGCTCGACGGGCTGGAGAGGCGTGTCCGACTTTGCAATCGATGGTCGGTGGACAACCTGAGCAAGCGCACAGAGAGGGATGAAGCGAGTCAGATCAGAGGAGACCAATGATAACGTCGAACCACATCGTCAAGAAGGCGAGACGCACCTCGTGTCGACCCAGTCTAGCACCGACACCGTCCGCGAACCGGTTGAACGTGTTGAGGTTCTCGTTGGTCAGGACGAGGTTCTTGAAGCCACCCCAAAGGCCCGACTTGGCCTCTTCGGCAGCCTTGTTCGAGTAGTCGCTCACTGGCTCGAGCTCAAACGAGGCCGACAAGTCACGCTCAAAGAAGCCCTCGAGAAGCTGCACCAGACAGGAGAGGCGTCAGATGAATGTATGGCCGCGACTATAACGGAATTGGACGAACCTCGTCCGCCAGGATGACCATCCGGAACGTCGCCAGCGAGAGGTAAGGTTTGCTGTGGTGACCGGGCGTCGACACCGTAGAGCCAGCCCTCGCCCGTCCAACCTTCTCCTCCGCATCCGTGACAGCCGCACTCGGATCCGACTCCACCGGGACGAGCTGCTCGCTCTCGACCTTCTTAGCGTCGGTCGGGGGCGAGGTCGACTCTGGCGAGGTGGCGTCTCCAAACTCGTACGCGTTCAGGATGAACGTCGAGACGGCGGCGAGGAAGGCGTCGCCGGGCTCGTTCCGGAAGATGAACAGAAGGGACTCGGAGAGTTGGAGGACCTCATCCTGCGGAACAGCAAAGGAGTCAGTCGCGAAAGACAACGAAAGACCTTACGCCAAGAAAGGGAACGTACCTTGGTCAAGAAGCCATCTCGGTCTCGGTCCTGGGTCAAGAGAAACGTGCACTCGGTGTCAGATGGGAGACCCAGCGTGCGCAGAAGAAGCGCAAAGGACGTACGTGCAGCGCAAAGAACCACTCCATCGCGTCCATCAGACCCGCACCCATGATGCCCCCAAGACCGGTGACGATGTCCTGCAGCGAGAGCGACCCTCGCATGGATCGATCCCACGAGAAGAAGATGCGGTTGATGACTTCGTGCTCGGCGATCTTGCGGTCGACGCGTCGGTAGCCGAGCGTGATGGTCACCGTCTCCTCCCGAGCCCAGGTCACGATCTCGGAGAGGAAGACCCTGGTCGACGAAATCAAATACCAAAAGCACGGTCAGTCAACTACTCTCCCAGCGAATCTGGAGAACGAGAGGAACACCCACTGGAACGTGCTGAGATCGATCCGAGTCTCCGTCCGACCGTCGTCTCCATGCACCGGCGTAGTAGGCGTCACGTCCCCAGCCGCCTTCGGATCCATTTTGACGACGGCGTTGAAGAACTTGTCGTAGACGATCGACAGCTGCGCCGGCGTGAAGCGCGAGTTCTTGAGGTTGCGCACGGCCGCCCGCTTCGAGAAGACTTCGATCTCGTCGGCGATCTCGGCGCGGAACCGCTTGCGCTCGGAGAGGATGGTCTCCTCGGTGATCGTGCTGAACTCGCGGAAGGCGACGACTGGTAGAAAAGCGTTCAAGGATGGAGAGGTAAGCGCCAGCATCAAGTAAGGAGAACCAAGTGACAGCGTGGAAGACGCACCCAGCAGCTCCTGGAAGTTGGTGATGGCCCGCACTCGAGGGTCCTCGTGGTCAGGATGGGCGGACTCGCCGATGGTGGCAAAGTAGCTCCGGAAGAGGCTGCAGGGTTTAGAGGAAAGGGGATCAGCAGTAGCCCTCAAGTTGAGTGGAGAGCAGATCTTACTTGATGAACATGCCGTCGTCGGTGACCTCCAGCAAAGCCTCTCCGTTGATCTTGAGGATGGCTGCGAAGGGTCAAGAGTCAGAAGTCGCTGTCAGCATCCGACAAGAAGGCCCCGGACCAATTTGTCGAGCGAGAGAGCGCACCAAGACCGATCTGAAACAAGACCTTGGGCCCCATCGCCATGAAGCAGTCGACGATTCGGAAGGCAAAGATGAGCGGCATCGAGTTGATGTAGAGACTCAGGAACCATCTGCAACACAAGAGTGATGGCGGAACCACCCAGAGTGAGTCAGACGCTCCGCGCTTCCAAGTGCAAGAGAGTGAAAAATAGGGAGAACGCACGGAAGGGAGGCAACCGAGAGTTGGACATCGACCGACTTGAAGTGCTCGCTGATCATGGGTAGGCACCGGCCGACGAGGGCCTCGAACACCCGCTGGTCGAGGAGCGTGCCATGCATCGAGGGCGAGTAGTAGCCGGGCAAGAGGCGATCGCACAGGACCTCAAGCAGCCAGAAGGCTGTGACGGAAAAGAACGGAAGAGGTCAGCCGGGATCGAGTGGGGAACAAAAGCTCGGGGCGCTCTGGATGCATACCTTGCTCTTCCGACATGTAGCTGTACGAATCAAGATTCCACAATCAGCCAAAGTGCTTCGTCCATACGTTGTAAGCAGGATAGGAAAGGACGGATCCACTCACATGAGGATGGCAGCGACCAAAATGTTCATCGCCTGACAGTAGCTGCGATTATGCAGAGAGGACATCCGTGTCAGCATCTCCCCGGCAAGCGCGTCTATTTTTTTCCGCTTGGACATCGAGCGAAACGAGGCAAGAAAAAATGGTGGACGCACCCCAGTTCGGGGTTCCGGAACGAATACGCCGTCAAAACCCTCCTCAAGCTCCCGATGCCCTCCTCTCCCTGGAACCCTTTGTACTCCGGCAACGACCTGTACAAGTCCTTCTCGATCTCCTCTGTCGCGGGTGTGACGACGCCCTTATTGTCGTCAAGGATCTGCTGGTAGACGCCCTTATTGGCGAACCGCAGATCTGGACGCAGAACGAATGAAAATGCAAAAAAATAGAATGAAACGGTTTGTCAATGCGAGCGCGACGGCTGAAAGGGAATGGCAAGGGAAACGCACAGAGAGAGCCGGAGAGGGTCTCCCAGAGCTCGCCTCGCATCCGTGACGGCAGACCAACCTGCAGCAATCGCTGGAAAGCAGGGTATCTCAAGACTGAGAATCAAGAAGAAGAAGAAGTGTCAGCGACTGAGTGTTCAACAGTCGAGCCGGGTGATCGAGTCAAAAGGGGCGAGGTGGGTACGCACGAGTGAGTGATCGTCCGTGGGCTGTGTCGACCACCGGTTCAACAAAGGTCAGCAAAGAATTCCACGTCTTCATCACAGCCGCCAGTCCCACCCAAGGAGGAACTCACTAGAGAGGTACTCCTTCCAAAGCCTGATCTTGCTCTTCTCCCTAAGCTTCTTCGCATCCCCCGGAAACCCAAAGATCTCCCCCAACCCACGCTCGTACGTCCCTTTTCCCTCGCCTCCGGGCCCGCGGGCGTCGCCGTCGATGATACCTGCCAGCGCGGCCGCTTCGTCCTCCTTCTCGGCTAGGAGGTATTCGGAGTAGAGCGACGAAGTGAAAGCTTTGAGGAGCTTCATTTGAGGAAGCTGAGGCGAGTAGAGGAAAGGGAAAAGGGGGGAAACACAAGAACGTCCTCGAGATGGTCAGCCCCTCCTGATCCGAGAGTCGTCTGACCGTTTCCCAGAGCGACACTCAAGCCGCAAGAGGGGGAGAAGATGATTTGAGAGAGGACGAACCTGCGCTCGGAGTGCATCTCGCAGGAGGATGCAGAACTGCTCTGCCGTCGGCAACAGGCTCGTCAGTTGCAAGATCTGCATTCGAAGAAGTCGCCAAACAAAATTAACGCAACAATGTCAAATGGTCAGCCTCATGTGACTGCCAGGAGAGATGGGCCAAAGGGGAACCGCCAGCCAGAGCGGGAGGAGGGCAAGGGATGGGGGGAGGAGGGGCTGCGTACCAATCTCAGCCCGTGCCAGAGTCCGATCCCAAGCGCAAACACGCCCGCGCGCGAGTTAAGTCGCTCGACTCGCCGGATGCAGAAAAGCGGGATGGTGAACCTCGCTGAGCGCCGGTCGAGGGAGAGGAAGCAGAGGTAGGGCGGAAGGAGGTGTAGACGACCGGCCTGAGAGCAGCAACGGGGAGGACAACGGTCAAGGAGTCAGCCTCAAGTCTAGGAGGGGTGACCATCTCCCCTTCTCTCTGCGCGCCACGACCGACAGCTCGAGGCTCTTGAGGGGAGCTCCAAGAACGTCGTTTGTCTGCCTGCCGAGTTTACTCTGGTAGTCCTGCCTGCTGCTTGCTCAGGCCAAGATGGCCCTCCGCCTCCTCGCGCCCAGCCCGCAAACCAAAGCCAAAGGGTAAGGAAGGACACAAGAGAGGGAGAGGAACGCACGAAGACAGCTTCTCCCTCAATGCTCAGAACGGCGTTGATCTCCATCCCCTTGCCGGGTCCTCCAGCCGCATCGTCGGCCTTGGGGACGTTGAACGACTCGCGCGTGTGCTCGTCCTTAGAGAGGTCCCTGTACGCGCGCAGGTGCGAGGGGAGCGACATGGTGGGGATTTCTCCGAGGGCTGGAAGCGTCCTTTATGGGGGCAGGCGACGAGGAGGGTGGTAGATGAGGGGAGGAGCTGGAAGAGGGGTGTGGTGAAGAATCGAAGGAGGGTACTGTAGGGGTAGGGGGGTGAAGGAGATGAGAATCTCAGACCCCGCAGACGCCCGCAGCAGGCACACATCCAAGATGCACTTTGCTCAAGGACAACACAAGTGCCCGTTCGCACGATGGTCTCGAGCACGATCGCAGATAGGTGTCCGATTTCATGTATCATCCCCTCTCTCTCTACCTGTTCGCCCACCCCTTACCAATCGGATCCTTCCTCTTCCTCTCCCACTCCCACTGACTGCTCTCCTCCCCACTCTTCGGCACCTCCCCCTTGCCCTCCCAAGCACCAGTCACAGAGAGGTCGTAACGCTTGACGATGTTGGACTCGTAGGGGTTTTCGGGGCCCTGGAAGACTTTGAGCCGGGCTAGTCGAAGTTTGCGCAGCTTGTTTTTGGGGAGCATGCGCGAGACGGCGCGGGCGATGATCTACTCTCTCCGTTTGGGGTCGCGTTTGGGGTCGAGGAGGAGCGAGGGAAAAGTAGCGAATGCGTGAGGAAGGCGATGGAGGGTTGGGGGTTGACGGGAGGGGGGCGAATCCGGAGGGAGGGAGGGGTGAGAAGGAAGGAGTTGGTCGGTGCGGTGCCGGTGGAGTTGTCGAGCAACACAGGATTGACCGTTCAGGCAAAAGAGGAAAGGAGAAGAGATATCAAAAACTAGTTTGTCAGCTGTTGGCCCTCGGAATCCACTCAGAGAGGAAACAAGTGAAAGAGGGAGGAGAGAAGGGGGGGGGGGGAGAACGCACGTCTTCCGGTCGGCGGTCCATCACCTCCTTGAACGGAATATGTCTCGACGCCCCCGGAAACGTCGACGGCTTGAAGTAGCTGTCATTGCGCCACAAGGGGGAGGGCGTGTCAGCTCAAGGACGGGAGTAGAGGACACGCAGCGAGAACGGGCGGGAGAGGTTGGAAAGTGAGAGAAGTGGGGATGGGGACGCACTACTTGTTCTCGGCCGTGTTACCAGAGACGAACACCTTTTCGCAGTTGGTAACGACGACGTAGTCTCCACAGTCGGCTGATTGCAAAGGAAACGGGAGGGGGTGTCAGGGCCAGAAGGACGGCGGAGTGTGGTGTCGAGCTCCCAGCGGGTTCAGGCAAAGGCACGAAGCAGCAGGCCGGAAAGGGACACAGAGAGAACGAAGGAAGACGCACTTCCTCGGTCAAACACGGGCTTGTGCTTGCCCATGAGCACGACTGCGATCCGGGCTGCGACCTTGCCTGAGGGGACGTGCGTAGGTAGGGCGTCCGGGGGGTCAGCCTGGTGCGGGAAGAGCAGCAGAGGAGGGGAGACGGACCGAGTGTCCTGTTCTGGATGTCGACCTTGTGCCACATGCGGCCTGTTGCGAGGGCCGTGTTGGCCGAGGACGAGAAGAGCGTCGACATCTTTTGATAAGAGTAGAGTAGGAGGAAGGGTCGAAGGTAGGGGGTACACGACGAGCTCACCGCCAAAACGAACGAGCTTCGTTTGTTTCCAGGAACGACGACCCCCAAACTCGAGCCATGCCCAAGTACTACTGCGACGTACGTACAATCTCGCTCTCTCTCTTCTAGTCTGCTCTCTGCTGATACGTGTCTTCCTGTCTTGTGCAGTACTGCGATGTCTTCCTGTCCGTCGGCCCTTCCTGCCTGCCTTCCCCTTCCCTTGCGCCTGCCTGAGATTGACCCCCTCCCTCCTCCCTTACCCTCCCCCCTTTACCCTCTTCTCGCCGACCGCTCATCCAGGACGCACGACTCGGCATCAGGTTTGTCATCCCTTCCTGTCTGCCGTTCAATTCCTGGCCAGCGTGTAATTTCGCAGGGGCTGATCCTCCGTCCCTCCCTCCCCGACGGCTTCTGCTCTACCACAGTCCGAAAGGCCCACAACTCGGGTCGAAACCACCTGCAGAACGTCCGAGACTACTACGCGTGTACGTTACCCTTCTATCACTTGACTTTCGCGTGCCCGCGGTTCTGCTCAGCAAGAGCTCTTGGAAAGAGGCTGACCCTGCCCGTTCGTCCATCACGGCAGCACTCGGCCACGACAAGGCGCAGGACATCATTGACCAGATCATCAACGCGCATGCGAACGGGCCTCCGATGGGAGGCATGGGCATGGGCATGGGTGGAGGCATGGGCATGCCTAGCATGCGGTGCGTTCTTCTCTCCCAACCTTTGGGTTCGCTCGGTGGGCAAACGGCAGACCAAAAGACCGTTTCAGCTGACAGCACTCCCCCCCTCCCCCCTCACCCGCGCTCGCTCGGTATCATTTCGATCTAGGATGGGACCGGGCTTCATGAACCCCTCCGGCGGATCGCCTTACGGAGGTCCGCCCCCCCAGTTCGGCGGCGGCGGAGGAGGTGGTGGTGGTGGTGGTGGAGGAGGAGGTCAATATCAACCCCAACCCTTCCAACCCTCCCCCTTTGGCCAACCTTCCAACTCGCCCTACCCCGCTCCTTCGTCCGCACCCGCCCCTGGGACGCCGGGCCAGTTCAACCCTGGAACGCCGTACGGTGCCGGACCTCCTCGACCTACTCTTCCCCCTCAAGGAGGGTCTTACGGCGGCAGCCCTGCTCCTCCTCCTCCGACGATGAACGGCTACGGCGGTGGGGGACCTCCTCCTCCTTCGTCGGGTTTCCCACCGAGACCGTCGTTCTTGCCCCCTCCTACGATGGCGGCCAACGGCGCCCCCCCTCCTCCTCCGACAGGCTCGTACGGCGCTCCTCCACAGGGTTACAGCCAAAGCCCACCGAGACCGGCAGGAAGCGCGCCTGTGGTGGGCATGAACCCTGACCGAGCGAGGATGCTAGGTCTACAGTAAGCGGGGCGTTTTGCGGACGAACAAAGAAGGAGGTGAGGGGGGGGGGGGAGAGGTTCTCTTGTACGAGTAGGGTTGGGAAGCGCAAAGGTTTATCAATTGTGGTCCACACCTCAGCGTTCTTCTGCGTGTCTCGCAAGCTGTCCAGACTTGCGTTTCGGGAAGAAAGGAGGGCGAAGGGAGGAATGTGGCTCTGTCGGTTGTACTTCGCCACTTTTCGAGACGGAGCTCTCCGCACCCTTTCGATGGCCTCTTCAGCCCTTCAACCCGCAACCTCCTCTCTTCGCCTTAAAGGTTCCTCTGGCAGGAACGATATCTTCTAGTCCATGCAGCGTTACGTCCGGTCTTCGAGCTCGGTCGCCCGCCGGCTCGCGAGCTCGTCCCCCTCCCCCCGAAGCTCGCCGTCGAGCCTCCTTCTCCGCCTTCCCTCCCCCTCCTCCTCCTCCTCCTCGTTCTCGGCCTGCTACCCACCTCGACACGCTCTCCGTCGGTCGTTCTCAAGTTCAAGAGAGAGGAGAGTAGCGATCACGCCCTCCACACCTCAAGTGGACGAGTTTGGCGCGCCGAAGCTGGAGAACATCCGGACGTTGGCTGTCATTGCGCACGTCGACCACGTCCGTCCCCTCTCCTTCCCCTTCCCTCCTTCTCTTTCACCGTCTCAAGTCCCAACTGACACCAC
Organism: Cystofilobasidium capitatum; assembly: GCA_014825545.1. Classification (NCBI taxonomy): domain Eukaryota; kingdom Fungi; phylum Basidiomycota; class Tremellomycetes; order Cystofilobasidiales; family Cystofilobasidiaceae; genus Cystofilobasidium; species Cystofilobasidium capitatum. The sequence continues at coordinate 66,069 of MVAJ01000020.1, forward strand.
TTCTCCTTCTCGGGGCTCTAACCTGCGTTGAATACGACAGGGCAAGACCTCCTTGGTGGACCAGCTGCTCAGGCAGTCAGGCACGATCAAGAAGCTCTCCGACCAGAGCCTGATGGGGATGAGCGGTAGCTCAGCGGACGACGGGTTCGTCACCCGCGCGATGGACTCGAACGACCTCGAGAAGGAGAGAGGTACGTTCTCGCCTCGTGTTTGTTTGGCTCGGAAGGGGGAGAGGTTCTGACTTTGGGTTAATTGCTCTTCAAATGGGAAACAGGAATCACGATCTTGTCGAAGTGCACAAGGTCCGCACCCAGTCTCTACTTCCTCAGCGCCTCGAAGTGCAAGATGACTGACTGTATCTGCGATGTGTCTGCTTCAGTGTCGTCTACAACTCTCATCTTATCAAGTGCGCCCCTTCCTTCTGCGCGCGGAAGCCCCTCTCCGTCTGACAATCTTCCGTTTTCGATCTTACCTATCGCGCTCAGCATCGTCGACACACCCGGTCACGCCGATTTCGGGGGAGAGGTCGAGCGAGTCCTGTCGATGGTCGACGGAGTTTTGCTCGTGGTGGACGCGACCGAGGGCCCGTCGACGCAGACGAGGTTCGTCTTGGGCAAGGCACTCGCTGCTGGTCTCCAGTACGTCTCCTCCCCTATCTTCCTGCATTGATTCTACCAGCGTGCCCCTTTCCTGACTTGGTTCATGGGGCTGTTTTAACAAAGACCCATCGTCGTGATGAACAAGGCCGACCGGTCGACCGCCCGACCGGAACAGGTCGACTCTGACCTGTTTGATCTGTTTGCGACGCTCGGCGCAACGGACGAGCAGATGGAGTACCCCTTGATCTACGCCTCGGCCAAGCAAGGATGGGCGTCGCTCACCCCGCCCGAGAAGCCCAAGGCCGACACCGAGTCGACCAACATTGCGCCCGCGGAGGACATGGTCCAGCTGTTCGACCTTATTCTCAAGGAGGTGCCCGCGCCGACGAGGCTGGACCGGTCCAAGCCGTTTGCGATGCTGACGACGCAGATCGACCACGACCCCTACGTCGGCACGCTCTACCTCGGCCGGGTTGAGAGCGGCCGGATCCGAGTGGGCGACAAGCTCGTCGCGCTCGACCCTGAGGGGACTAAGCAAGGCGAGGGCAAGGTGACCAAGATCTTTGGCCGGACGGGTCTGGAGAGGGCGGCGGTCGAGCAGGCTGCGGCGGGAGAGATTGTCAGTGTTGCCGGGATCGCAAAGGGTGGGGTCAATTACACGCTTTGTGCGGCCGACGACCCTGACCCGAAAGCCTTGCCTGTACGTTTATTCTCTTCCACCGCATCCTACACTTGCGCGACAAGGAAACTTTCGCAGGAGGGCAAATGCTGACCCTCTGTGTCCTCACGCGGGCATACCCTCGCCAGTCTACGCCCCTCGACCCTCCGACCGTCTCGATGTTCGTCTCGCCCAATGACTCGCCCTTTGCCGGCAAGGAGGGTACCAAGCTCACCGCCGCCGTCATCAAGGAGCGGCTCTTCAAGGAGGCCGAGACCAACGTTGCCCTCCAAGTGATCGAGGACCTCCGGTCGGCCGACTCGCTCGAGATTCGCGGTCGAGGAGTACTCCACCTGGGTATCCTGCTCGAGGAGCTGCGAAGGGAAGGGTTCGAGCTTGCCGTCTCCCCCCCCAAGCCCGTTCTCAAGCGAGACCCGGAGACCAAGCAGATCCTCGAGCCGATCGAGGAGGCGACCGTCCTTGTCGACGCTCAGTACATTGGTGTGGTCATTGAGAAGATGACAAAGCGAAAGGCTGAGATCCTTTCGTACGAGGAGGAGGATGGCAAGGTCAAGGTCGTCATGGAGGTTCCCGCCCGAGGTCTGTTGGGCTACGTGTCTGGAGGTGCGTCTATTCCTCTTGCCCTGCTCTCCGCCGGACTCATTTCCATCCTTACCCGAGTCTGCTCACTGACTCTCCCGAACCCCCTATTTTAGAGTTCAACAACGACGTCCACGGTCAGGGCACGCTCAACCACATCTTCAAGGCGTACGAGCCCTTCAAGGGCGATATCATCAACTCGCGCAAGGGTTGCCTGATCTCGTCCATCCAGGGCGAGGCGTCCGCGTTTGGAATCGCACCCCTCCAGGCGAGGGGGACCATGTTTGTCAAGCCCAAGGAAATGGGTTCGTCCCTTTCCTCCCCCTCCTCCCCCACGCCCCTCCGATCCATCGGGAGTTGACAAGAGAAGGATGGCTTTGCTGATCTCGTTATGTTGACACTGCATCAGTCTACGTGGGCCAGGTCATCGGCGAGTCGTCAAAGGCCGAGAACCTCGACATCAACGTCTGCAAGATCAAGCAGGTGACCAACATGCGCGCGGCAGGAAAGGACGACGCGATCAACGTCACTCCCCCTCGGACGATGGTGCGCGCCTCTTGTCGTCTTTTCATCTCCTCTACCGTTTCCGAATCCTGCCCCGGTGAATCATAGCCTGACGCACGCTTACACCAACAACCCTTTCTTGCCTGCACCAGACGCTCGAGGAAGCAATCTCGTATTGCGACGACGACGAGCTCATCGAAATCACCCCTTCGGCCATCCGGTTGAGGAAGCGCTACCTCGACCCGCTCACGCGCAAGAAGAACGCTGGGAGGGTGACGGACATGATCGTCTAGATCTGCCCTCTTTGCGGCGTCTCTCTGTTGGACGGGCGCGGTCTGGGGGTAGGGGGGAGGTTACACGGATCTCTTAGACTTGAGGAGGGTTTGTAGGATTAGCATGCTGCACGCCACACGCACACCACACGCTGTCCCCCCCCCCTTAAGTCAGCCGATGCGTGAAATTTTAGTGGGGTGACTGAGAAGAGCGGGGGTTGTTGTCTAAGGGAAAGGTTGTCATTCAGAGACCATCATGCCCACCCAGCAGCCCTCCATCATGAACTCTGGATTGACCCAGGCGTGGGTCGCCACTGTTCCGAAAGCGCACCAAAGGGTGAGAGAAGAAAAAGAAAGATTCGTTGGGTCAGTCGGCAACGCTTTCTCAAAGAAAGACAATGCGAAAGGGAGGGGGGGCAAGAATGAGCGAAGACGCACTGAAGAGTTTCGTCCCGTCCCTCCCCGCACAGCGCATCAGCTCCTTCACCCCGCCCGGATGGAACCCGGCGTAAGGGGTCATGTTGTACACCCTCCCGTTGATGGCTGTCCAGACGTCGCCCTTTGTTGGGTCTTTGTGGGAGGCTAGGAGGGAGGGGGTGACTCGGATTGGGTGCGGGGGGAGGTTGTGACCCTGCGCACGCACCCCAAGGAAGAAAGAAAGTTTATTCGGCGTCAGTTGTTGACTCCTCAAAGCCAAGCAGCTAGAGGGAGAGTGGGTGGGAGAGAGAGAGAGAAAGAGAATACGCACCCTCAACGGCCCATCCTTCCACACCCCACTCCGCTGAACCCGACTCCAATCGAGCGCACTGAAGCCAACCTCGAGCACGACCTTCTCGCGCGTCTTGATCACCTTTGTCGTCGTTGTTGGGGTTGCTAAAGCCTTGCCTTTACCTCGAGAGCGAGGGAGGGGTTCGTCGTCGTCGTCGGCGAGGGGATCACGGAGTTGGTCGTCGGCTGGCGTGAGGGAGAATGTAGGCGGAGGTGGAGGGGGAGGGAGGGGTGTTTGGGACGGGGCGGAGGAACGTTGGTGAGAGTCAGGCAAAGGGAAGGGTGGGGGTGCGTCGTCGTCGTCGTCTGCCTCTTCGGCGGCTTGGGAGTTGTCGTCTGTGGAAAGAGTGGGAGGGTCGAGGGCTGCAGGTGCGTCCGCCGAAGGGCTGGAGGACGACAGGAAGGCGGGCACTGCGAAGGAGGTCAAGGACGTTTCGAGAACGGGAATAGAGCTCGAGATTAACCTTCTGCTGTCCCATATGAGAAGCCATTGTAGTGTCTTACGGGATGGGACGAGCCAGGACATGGTCGATGAGGGGGTTGAAGGAGTCGGACGAGAGCGAGCTCGACTTGGGACGAGAGCGCACGGGCCAATCGCCAGCAGTCCTTCGACCCACACGAACACCACACACTTCCTCGTACTCCTCGCAAGCGTACCTTGCGCACGACTACGCAGAGCGTCTGTAGTACGAGGCGCAAAAAAGGAAGAGAAATAGACATCAGAGAATGTGCACTCTGATGAGTTCTTCAGGGTCGTGCGTGCCGGCGAGTCCGATCAAGCGGCCTCCTGCTCTTCCTCCTGCCCTCTGACTCCCACTCCCTCCCTCCTCTACAACAAAGATGTCCCAGACAACGTCCGCCCGCATCTCCGCCTTTGGCTGGGGCTCGTCCTCGCTCTCACGCACGCTCGCCCGTCGAGGCCCGTTCACCTCGTCCGGTATGGCGATCCCCGCCGACGTCCAAGCCCAAGCGGCCACCCATCTCGGCGCCTCCTCGTCGCCCGCAACTAAGGAAGGCGACAAGGAGACGCTCTTTGGCCCCGTTATCGGTGAAGAGGGAGACGAGGAGGAGGACGAGGTCAAGGAGGCTGGACGCGAGAGGGAGAAGGTTGGGGTCGACGTCGTCAAGGGTTGGGTGGAGAAGGCCAAGAGTCATGGGTCCGAGGTGAGTCCCACCTTCCTCCCCTCCCTCCTCTCCTATCTTATCGAGCGACTGACAACCAAAGGCGTCTCCTGCTGGGCTCTTCATTGCATTTGTTTCTTGCAGCCCCACCCAACGACGACCCTCCAGTCCCTCGTCAACCTCAAGCGGCCAACGCTGTACCTCTCGCCCGTCCCTTCGTCAGCCAAACACACGTTGAAGTTCACGTACGACCTCTCCACCCCTCAAGCCCTTCTGACCATCCACCTCTACCTCCCCGACCCGACCCGCGAGCAACCAACGGCGGTTCAGCACGAAGTCGTCTACCAGGCTGTGGTCGAGGGTGGGTTTGGGAAGTCGTTCGAGTTGCCCGCTGAGGGGGCGTTGGATCTGGCTGCGTGTCAGCTTCAGGTGGAGGATGCGCTCGCGAGGGCGGCGCAGTGGAAGGAGCTCGACGGCAAGGACAAGGAGATTGGCTCGATCGAGGAAGGTCTCCAGGCGACCACGCTTGAGTCGAACGCTGTCCCCGCCGGTGGGAACACTTCGAGAGGTCCGCTCGGAAGGTGGTTGGCCCGTCGACCGGAGGGCGACCTTGAGGCCCAGGCGGGAGGAGGGGACGTTCTCCCTATGGGAGAGGTCAACCTCGCCAAGGGAGGACCGAACGACAAGGCCAACCAGGAGGAGCGCGGCGTCAGGAAGGACGTTCGGGTCGTCGTCCGGCTCGAGGCTAGAGGCGAACGAGGTGCGTTTCCTCTTTTCTTTTACTAGACTCGGGATGTTTCTTGACACTGGAAGCTGACGTTTTTTGTGTGTGTGTTACTGTTTCTGATCTTGAAGGCGAGGCTCTGCCCGAGCTGAACGCCCAGAGGACGCACGTCGACATCACGTACCACCCTCCAGCAACCATCGCTCCCGCTCTCGACCCAACCTCGCAAACGGCCGAGGCGGACGGCGTTGCGCTCGTTGCTCCTGCCCTCGAGCGGGCTGGGTCGGAAGGAGGTGTGCGGGTTAAGGTCGGTGGGGAGGGGGAGAGGAAGGGTTGGTTTACGGCGAAGGTCGTCAGGAGGGAGGCCTTGGTACGTTCACGTTCTCTACCGTTCCTGCCCCACGCTTTTCTGCCTGTCTCTTCCTTCGTCTCTCCTTCCATCATTTCGTCTGCCTGCTTGAGGGATCGTCTCCTCACCGTTCCTTCTGCTGACCCTTCTCCCCCTCCACCTCAAACCTCTCAGATCGGTACCCACACGTTCCAACTCAAGGAGATCTTTGGTCTCACCTCGTCGGCCTCCCCCGCCGCCGCCGCTGCGGTCGAGGCGACCTACCCCCCAACTGCCGCCGCCGTGGTCGAGGACGAGTTCAACAACAATCAAGCTGGCTCGTCGGCCCCGAACGAGTGCATCGTCTGCCTTGTTTCGCCGAGAGACGTCGTTCTGCTGCCTTGCCGACATTTGGTCGTGTGCAAGGAATGTGCGGTCGGGATGGTCGAATTTGGCGCTGGGGGGAAGGTCCTGCGCAGGGAGGATGGCGCGGCTGAGCTGGGTGCGAGCACCACGGCGGGTGGTGAGGGAGGTGCCACCGCTGGCGAGGGAGCGGAGACGACCCCGGCGGCTGGTGAGACGGGTGAGGGGAGTGGAGAGGTCAGGGTGGATGCTGCTCAGCAGGCTAGGCAGGAGGCGAGGAGGAGGCGAAAGGCCAAGGGGTGGTTCTGCCCTGTTTGTCGTCAACGTACGTTCCTCCCCTCCTCCCTCTTTCCTAGGAGTTCCAGAAACCCCTCCGCGCCACCCTGTTGGTACCCGAAGACTGACACGACAAGAGGTGCATTTGCTATTTGGCTGTTTTCGCAGCGTACACGTCTCTCCTCCGAATCGCCCTGCCTTCGACTAAGCTCGGCCTCGAGAGGACCATCACGGCCGTCTCGGCCCACTCGCACCACGCACACGCTTCCGCCGGTCCTGCTGCGCTCGGAGCGGCCGCGGTAGGGGAGAAGACTGCCGGCGGGGTGAGTGAGGAGGAGGTCGGCGGCGGCTACCCTGCGAGGGCGCCGAGCCCGGTGCCGACTTTGCCTGGACGGGCGGAGAGTATTCTCTACCCCGACGAGGAGGAGGAGAGGGAGGGAGGGGAGGGAGGGGAGGGAGGGGAGGGAGGGTTGAGGCCGACGTTTGTCCTGGGCGACGACGAGGGCGAGGGCGAGAGGAGGAGGAAGGTTGAGGGTTTGGCTTGAGCGAGGTGAATGCGCGTCGGTCTCCAGCGACGTCCGGTTGTTCCACGATCATCTCCGTGTGGTCTCTGTTGTTTCTCTTTTGCCTCTCCTCTCTTCATCTCTCTGTCGATTCCTTTCTGGTTGTTCCTTCTCTCGCTCCTCTTTTGTAGTCCCGAGGCAGGGTTTCCCCTCCCTTCCCTTTTCTCTCCTTCTCTTCTCTTGTATGAACAGTCCACTCCCTCTTTCCTCTCTCTGCGCCCGTAGCATTCTGTGATGACCTTCTCTCCACAACAAGTGGACGAAGGGTACGAGAAAACGAAAGTGCAAGTGCGGTGAATGTGGCTGGGAGCGCGCGCCAAAAGTCCGGCGGATTTTCAGCAGCAACGCCCATTTTGCCCTGGTTTCGTTTTCAGCCCCCTGCTCTTGCCCGTGCTTCACTACTCCGTCAAGACTGTACGTTCCAAATCCTGTACTGGCACTACGAGGAGTGCAGAATGCTGACATCCTGCTCTCCCTCTTGTCTGCGTGCTGCTTTCGCTCGGTTTTCGCTCGGTTTCTGTCGAAATCGGTGGTCGTCTGCTTCCCTCCGCTCCCTCCGAAAAAAATCTGGTCGACCTCGCTCTTCCCTCGCCTCTCACCTTTTCCTCGCACCTTTCTCGCTCGCCTTCTGCTCCGCCTCCGCTAGTCAAAATGGCTGTACGTTCTTCCCTCCCTTCCAATCTACAGGCCGAGCTTGCAGGACGGCTCCTGACGACCGCTTTTCTCGCACTCCTTCCAGCCCAAGAAGACTGTTCGAACCACCGAGGACGTTCCCACCACCTTCGGACCCCAGGTCGCTGAGGGCGAGCTCGTCTTCGGAGTTGCCAGGATCTTCGCTTCGTACGTCCCTCCTTCTCTTTTCATCGCGCAACCAGGCGCAGGAGGTGAGAAAGAGGACTAAACCTGACCCCCAAACTCGGCTTTGCTCTGGTGCAGCTTCAACGACACCTTCGTTCACGTGACGGATCTGTCTGGAAAGGAGACCATCTCGCGAATCACCGGTGGTATGCAGGTCAAGGCCGACCGAGACGAGTCGTCCCCTTACGCCGCCATGCTTGCCGCCCAGAAGTGCGCCGAGCGATGCAAGGAGGTGCGTTCTCTTTCCTCCCCCCTCCCCCCTTCTCTCCTTTCTGTTGTCGACCAGATTTGCTGACGTTGCTGGTCCTTGTTGCTTCGCAGATCGGAATCACCGCCCTCCACGTCAAGATCCGAGCCACTGGAGGAACTGGCACCAAGACCCCCGGTCCCGGTGCCCAGTCCGCTCTCCGAGCCCTCGCCCGATCCGGCATGCGAATCGGTCGAATCGAGGACGTCACCCCCGTTCCCTCCGACTGCACCCGACGCAAGGGAGGTCGACGAGGACGACGACTCTAATTTCTTCTCTCTCGCGAGAAGAGGAAAAGGGGCGGATGCGAAGGTCTTGCAGGGGTGGTGTTTCGTTTCTTCTCAGATGGAACCTTCCCTTCGTTTTGCCATCTCTCTACCCCCGATTCAATTCGTCTAGAACACTGGTCGCTGAGCCACAGGCAGCCCCCCTTCTAGGAGGGGTCGTTCCCTGGTGTGCTTCTTTCATGCTCTTTTGAACGCTGTCTTTCGTCTGCTCGGTCGAACACACTCCCCTCTTGGTGGAAAGAGCAGTCGCAAGAGATCGTGGAGATTGAGAAAGTTGTGCGCAAAGAGGACGATTTGGGATTGCATGAGGCCAGGGGATCGCAGTACATGTGTCTGATGCATTCTTGGTGCCTTCCTTCGACTGACGTTTTTCATACGCTTGACTCAACCCGCCATTCGCTCGCGGACGGCGGGCCTCTCTTCCCGCGCGAATGTAAGCCCGATGTCCATATCAAAGACATGTGTATGTTGGGGGAGGGGATGGGGTGTAAAGTGTTCGCCTCCTTTTTTCTCATCACTCCCTCGCAACGTCCCTCATCCGCCCATCAGTGAAGGGAGCAACGACGGCGACGTCGTCGTCCATTGCGTGGAAGACTTTGCGCGTGCGGTCCTTGACGAAGAAGGCGAGCGTTTGGTTGGGTGAGCATGGGGCGCTGTCTTCGGAGGAGGCTTGTCCACGGTCTGCGGTCGAGGTTGGAGTCCGATTGGGGTCGACTGGGGAGGAGGTCGCTGTCGCTGTCGTCGGCGTCGCTGTCGTAGTCGGAGGAAGAGAAAAAGAAGGAGGAGGGGGTTGATGGTGAGGGACGACGTTTCGCCTCATCGCTTGCCCTCCACAGACGTCCACCTCACTCATATGCTCCATCCTCGCCACCCTCAGCGCGTTCCTCACGCTCTTCCACCCTTGCTTCACCACCCTCCCTCCCTCTCCTCCTCCTTCTTCACCCGCCTTTGGCCCATCCCAGTCGATCAAAGCCTTCTCCGTAGTGGGCGACCTGTACGGCTCCTCCTCCGCATGAAGCGCAACCAGCCGTCGTTTGCGCGTGAGGAAGGAAGCGCCAAGTAGGAAGTGTCGGAGGATGTTGGACATGATCTGGGCGTTTTCGTCGTCGATCAGGACCTTGGCCGACTTCATGGCGTCGTAGCCGTCGTACCCCTGAGCCATATACTGGCAATCAAAGCAACGAATCCCTTGAGTCAGCTCCTTGATACGAGAGAGTGAGAGTCATGAGGGTGAGTGGGGTGTACTTCTCTTGTGACGACCGTATACAGCCTCCCTCCTTCCTTGCGCTCGATAGGCTCCCTCACGCCTTTCTTCCCGAGCCGGACCTTGACCTCCACCCCGTCCGCCTTTGTAATCACTTTCACATCTTCCTCCTCTTCTTCGTCCGTCTCCTCACCGTCAGACGAGGAAGACGACAGAGGCTGGGTGAACGGTGAGGAACGAGAGCGAGAGCGTTTGTGGTGCGACACGAGCTGGACCGAGAGGACACGTTGACCGGGCGGTCGACGAGAGTCCCATTCGACCTCCATTCCGCCGACGATCGGAAACCGTCTAATTCGCCGATTGAAAAGACTCGCGATCGAATCAGCTTGCTTTCTAACAGCCCCTTCCAATACTGCAAAGGGGAGAAAGGACGGGAAAGGTGGGGGGGGGGTGTAGACGTACCCTTCCTGAGCGGGATACTTTGACAACGCCCCCTCTAAACAATCCCAAACGGCCTTGCCGTCGAGCTGGACGACGACGACCGGGTCCTCAAACGGCAGTATCTCAAGGATGTCGCCGAGCGTGACGATCCCGGGACCGTAGGTCGAGTCGCCCCTTAGCGTACCTCTGCTCCCCAACACCCCCGCCGCGAAAAGAGCCCAACGGTCAGTAAGACGCGTTGAAACAAGGGAGGTCGGAGAGAGAAGGGGACAGACCCGCAGTTCATGACGAGGTCGGTTCGGACCCCTTGGGCTTCGAGCGCGTCAGAGTACGAGTGCAGCAACACGTCCGCCAGCCAGTTTCCGAACGCGCTCTCTTGCGTGCCTGTACGTACCCAAAAACATCCGCAAAGAAGAAGGATGGAGTCAGACCAGACGCCTCTCCCGATCGACTGGCAGGGTTGAAAGAATGTGGCAACGGGAGACGGAAGGGGGGTGAAAAGGACTGACGGACAATCTCGCTCCTGCAATCCCACTCAGCCACTGTAAAACACGCCGGCTCGTCCAACGTCTTTCCGATGCCTTTGAGTAGCTCGTCAATGAGCGCCTGAACGTCTTCGCTCGTCGGCGTGTCCGGCGTCGTTGTTAGGTGCTGGCCCGAGATGGAGTTGATTAGGTACCGCCGGGGCGAGGAGGACGAGGGGTTGCGTTTAAGCGAGAGGGTGAAGCTCGACAGGTCGCGGAAGTCGGTCCCGCTCTTGACGATCCTGAGGGTCATTAGAGTAAAGAAGGGCGTTCAGAGGCACGTCTTCGTGAGAAGCGATCGAAGAAAGACGAGCAGGAAGGAAGGGCGAGACGGAAAGGAGTGGAACTCACAACGTATCCTCATCCTCCTCCGTTCCAGGAATACTCTCCGGTCTCTCCCAACCCTCCCACTCGTTAACTCCTTTGCCAAGGTAGTAGATGTGATCGTGCCCGCCAAGCAGCAAGTCGACCCCGTCCCCCCTGTCCTCCTCTCCCTCCTTGTACTTGACCGCCCCGACCTCCTTCGCAAGCGCAATGTCATTCCCCACCCTCGAATGCGTCAGGGCGATGATGAGGTCGCAACCCATCTCACCCCTGAGCTTCCGCGACAGCTCGCGAGCGCGGGCGGCCATGGGTTGGTGGGCAAAGTGAGGTGGGAAGGAAGGGATGGTTGCAATCCAGTCTGGTTCGACTAGGCCGACGAGGCCGATCTTGAGGCCGCATCGGTCGAGGATGAGGTACTCTCGGAGCGGCGCGGGGACGGCGTTGGTCTGGTTGTTGATGATGTTGGACAAGAGCCCTGGAGAGAGCGTATTGAGAGATGACGATTAGAAAGGAGCGGGCGCACGCGCGAAAGGCAAGAGAGAGACATACATGGAAACTTGCAGTCGTCGATGAGTTTTGTCAGGTGCGCAAACGAGTGATCGAAGTCGTGGTTGCCGGTCACTGCAGGCGAGGCACGGGGTAACGGAGGTAGTGTCAGTCAAGGATACCGCCCAGCGAGTGAAGTCTGGACGACGCACCCGAACAGTCGATGTTGAAGGTGTTGAGCAAGGGCACCATGTGAGATCCTCGTGTGATCGTCGACTCGACGGAGGGTGCGAAGACGTCTGAGGAAGACAGGTCACAGCGCCTTGACTTGTTAGTCTCAACAACAGCCGCTCTGATTGATCAATCAGACAGACGTACCTCCAGAAAACAGAACGAGGCCTTCCTTCTGGCCCTCAGCCTTGCTGGAGTCTTGCCAGCCGTCCCTCACGTCGCTGAGCATGCGAGCGAACTGCGCAGCGGAGATGTACCTTTGCTCGTCCCCGGCCGGCGCATCGTCGGGAGGTGTGTATTTTTGGGTGACGCGGTAGACGTCGTTGAAGCTGTTAAGGGTGCGGAGAAGAGGGTTGGGGTCAGCAAGGGGGTTCTGGTAGAGTGGCCTGGTACAGGAGGGGAGAGATCGGAGGAAGCTGACTGGAGGATGGGGAGCTCGACCGTGTCCGACATGCCTCAGGAAGATGGGAAGGCTGCGATAAGGACTGTGAGCAGACAGTCGTCAAGTCAAGTCCCTGTGTAAACTCTCTCTCGAGCGGGTCTTACTACGTACCGAAACGTAGAGGGACGACGGTTGTGCTGGAGGAGAGGACGGACCCGAGCTCGCTCCCTTTCCTCCGTCCATCACCCTCTCGCCTCCGACCCTACCTCAACCCAGATGGCGTCCTCCCTCCCACCCGGCGTCGACCTCTCGGCCGCTCTATCCTCCTACCTATCCTCCAAGCCGCGTCCGTCCGTCCTCTCACACGGCCATCTCGTCCAGGAGGGCGACGCCGTCCTCTCTGCGTCGAAGGGCAAGAACACGAGGCGGATCTACTGTCCCAGAGACGGCTGCGGGTGCCTCATCCTCCGCGCAGGAGACGCCGAGCTCAAGGAGGGCCTGTCAGGCGTTGTGAGTTTTTCCCCTTCTTGCGCTTGCTGTCTTCTCCACAGGCAAACCGGCTGAACCTTCTGGTTTGTCTTCGTCACTCTCAGTACGACTCCTCCGGCCCCTTCCCTCCGGCCCCTCTCTCCTCCTCCAGTCAGCCCTACTGGTACATCACCACCTCCCCAATGGGTTTCGAAAACGTCGGCTTCTCACGTACCGTCCCCCCCTCGCACACGCTTCCGTCCAACCTGCCAAAGGGGAACCTCAAGTACCTCATTTGCGCGGATTGCGATTTGGGACCGTTGGGATGGACGATGGAGGGCAGCAAAGAGGCTTGGATGGGCGTTGAGAGGGTGGGTTACGGACAGGAGGAGGAGAAGAGCTCGTAAAAGACGGCCGAGTGGGCAGAGGACGGGCAACGTCGTTTCTTCTTGTCCAGCGCGGGGAAGGGCATGACTCGAGGAGCGGAGGTGTCACAACAACGGCCGACACGAAACCCCAACATCGGACTCCTTCCCTAAGAGCGCGGCAAAGATATCCGCTTGAGTCGACGCATGAACAACTGGAGGGTATGCGTATGAGCGTCTTCTCTCTTTGGCTTGAGGCCTGGAGGACGCCATGTCGGAGTTCTGAGGCCCTCTGCGACGGTCACCTTTGACGACGGCCTGATGCGATGACTACCTTATGATCCTTCAGCCCAGACTTGCTGAACTACGAGTCTCTGAACGAGAGTTCCAGCAAGAGAGCGAAGTGTGCAGTCCTGTTGACGAGTTTCAGGACGAAGGGGGGAAGTGCTCGAGCCTCCTCTGGTCGAGCCCCCTCGCGTTCGCTGGACACCCTTGACACCCTCCTCCCCGCCTCGCAGCTCGCTTTTTTCTTTCTTTCTTGTAAACGACCCCTCGATCGATCTCCTCGCAGGTCGAAGCAGATCCCGTCCGACCCAGTCCCCGGTTCCTTTGACTGCAGCTTCAAGTCAAGGAAGGAGCTCGCCTGGCCTCGCTCTTTGTCCCCCCCCCTCCGACCCCTCTCACGCCTCCTCTCGCCGACTTGACAGGTCTCGCTTCACATAGGACTCGCTCTTCCGCGCAGCTGACTAGATAGATCTTGGTGTAGAAGGTTCGTCCTAATCCTGCAGGGCCTGGCGGGTCTCGAGGAAGGCTGGAGATGCTCCCCCCGGAAGGGCGACCAGGCTTTGGATCCTCCAGCTGGACGGTACTCCGAGCTCTGTCCGCCGAGGATGACTTCAAGACCCGCCCCTTTGGCGTCCCCGTCTCATCCCTCCTTCTCGCTCGTCTGGCAGACTGACTCAGACTACCATTTCGCGCTCAGCAGGTTTACGTTTCCACCTCTTCAACCCCCTTCGCCCGCCCACTCCCACCCAGCATCAATAACTCTTACACGAACATCGATCGTCAAGCACGCGAGCGAGCAAGTTATGGCCGAATCTTCGAGATCTTCAGCAGCGAGGGGACACGGGCGAGGGCGGGGAGAGTCGGTTAGCGGGGTGGCCATGCCTGAAACTGAGGGTGGGGAGAAGAACAAGTCCGTCTAACGATTCCCCATCACATTCGTCGTTCTTGCTTTCACGCACAGGACGACTGACATGACGAGAGAGGGGTGCTTTCAAACAGCGTTGTGATCAAAGTCGGGATGGTTGGAGACTCTCAGATTGGTCCGTCCCTCTCCTTCCCCCCGCTTGAAGAGCTCTCGACTGCGCGCCGTTTCGAAAGCTGACGAGAATCGCTCCTGAATTCCCTTCTGGTGACCGGCAGGCAAGACGAGTTTGATGGTGCGCTATGTCGAGGGCAGCTTTGATGACGACTACATCCAGACGCTCGGTACGTCTCTCACCTCCTCGTGCCAGGCGTCTGGTTTCTGACGTGTTGTTCGTCCGTTTCTCGCAGGCGTAAACTTCATGGAGAAGACCATCTCGATTCGGAATACCGAGATCACCTTCTCGGTGCGTCCTCACCATGTTTTCCTCTCTCAATTGGCCATCCTCAGACTGACCGTGGCCTCCTCCTGTGGCTTGGACGCGTGGGGCAGATCTGGGATCTAGGAGGCCAGCGCGAGTTCGTGTCGATGTTGCCGCTCGTGTCAAACGACGCGGTCGCGATCCTATTCATGTTTGATCTGACGCGCAAAAGCACGCTCAACTCAATCAAGGAGTGGTACCGCCAGGCGAGGGGTTTCAACAATGTACGTCTCCCCCCCCCTTTCTTTTTCCCATTCTCAGCGTCGCGCGGTTGACGATTGCCTTGTCGCTATGGTTACGCAGACGGCCATTCCGGTACTCATAGGGACGAAGTACGACCAATTCGCCACGTTTGCACGGGACGAGCAGGAGGAGATCACAAAACAGGTCAGTGCACGCCCCCTCTCGCAACGCCCGAGATCGATGCGGGTGACCCAACAAAGCTTCTTCTGGACGGCAGGCAAAACGCTTCTCGAGAGCGATGCACGCCCCGCTCATATTCTGCTCGACATTGCACTCGATCAACGTCCAGTGCGTTCCTCTCCCGTTCCTCTCCGTAATCTTTGACTGACGAATTCGACCTCTCGACGCGCAGAAAAATCTTCAAGATCGTGAGTTTGCTCGGGACTGGATGGCGGCCTGGAACAGCACTGATATAGACCTCGTTTTGCCTCTGCAGGTGCTCGCCAAAGCCTTCGACCTCAAGTGTGTCATCCCAGAGATCGAAAGCGTCGGCGAACCGATCCTCATCTACGTCGACGTATAAGGGGGGCGTACCCCTCGACACCACTCGCCTCCCAGATCTCTCTCGTGCTTGCTCCTCGCCCTCTCGTCGTGCTTCGCAAACTAAGTAGGTTCGCTTCCACTCGGACCACACTCGGACGCTCGGACCCCATACCAACTGTCACCTTTCCGAACACCCCACCTTCTGCAACTCTTGATTCCCTTTCTCCCTTCCATACCCCCCAATCAACCACCCAAGAACGGAACCTTAGGACCCTCCTTGCAGGCCAGCCTTTCGAGTGGGGGCTGCGATGACGGCCTGTCCCTCTCTACCCTTTCATCTGTCTTTGTTTCTTTTCCATCCCCACTCCACCACGCTTTTTCGGCTCTCACTCTTACCATGACGGCTACATCCTTGATCTTAGCAGGTTGCGCGTCCGGTGGGCATGACGTTTGCAAGAGATCGGAAAAGGTTAGGGGTTGGGTTCGGTGAGTCGGAGTTGTCGCTGGATCGGCACGCGCAGCGACCGGCTCTCTTCGTTTTTTACGGCTGTCTTTTCCTCTACCTCAATCTGGCACAGCGTAGCCTTGACTTCTCCCATCCTGCACCTCGCTGACTCTCGTTCTGTAGATTGAGAATGAAAGGAGAGATGGAGGGAGGGGGGTGACGAGTCCCCGCGGGGACTTCACTCGGTCGCTCGGTCGTTCAACCAACACCCAACCGAAGGCGTCTGCTTTTTGATCCCTCCGCTCTCACCATCACACAGTCCCAGCTTGCTCCGCCGACCGTGAAGACTGACGCTGAGACGCGGGGGTGGGCAGTCTTTTTCCCTTCCACCTGACCGTCACCCCACCCTCACGTCCAAGCAAGAGACACTTCCTTCGGGATCCAGATATCGCCCCTCGCATCTGGAGGACACTCCGCTTTGAGCCCCTATAAGGCCGCTGCCGTCCTTGGTCGTCTTTCAGCGCCTACGACCTCACCTCGAAGCTGCTCGCCTACGCCCTTCCTGATTCGACGTTCTACGAACCTTCAGGACCCCATCAAACGCCCTCCCTCTCACGCCTCTCATTTCACGTCCTCTTCTCACGTCTGCAAATCTCTACGACCCCAACTGTCCTCGCGACCGAAGACTCGTCTCGCCCTCCTCCGCTCGACCTTCGTCAAGCTCCTCCCCGCCCCTCCGCTCAAGATTCACTAACGCCCCTTCGATCCCACTCGACGTTCCCACCTTGGTCACTTCGACTTCTTACGACCTTTCAACAGACACCCACGAACGCTTTCATCGCTCAGAATGACCCGCAAGACCTCCTCCACGATCCGAGTCCGGTCCACCCAGGCTCCTCCTCTTCCCTCCTCTTCTCAATCGGCTACCCTCTCCTGTTCCTCCGACCTTCCCCCACCCATCCTTCGACCCATCTCGGACCTGAATCCAGGCGCACCCGTCTACTCCAAGACGGCCTTCAAGAGCTCGAATGGACCCTTCTCGAGTTTGACGTTCGCAGCTGGTACTGCTTTCGGCGGGGGAGGGATGAAAAAGCAGAGGAAGGGAGTTTTGGGTTTCTTCCACAAGAAGGAAGGCAGCGAGTGGGTCTTTTGCGTATTCCGTTCCCAGGCAAGGTACTGACCCGCCTTTCCACTTTCCAGGGCTTCTTCATGCGCATCATCCGCCGTCTCGACAAGCAGTTCGGCAAGGTCCGATAGCACCTCGCCCGAATCCGTCTCCTCAGGCCTGCCAACGCCGACGTCTCCAGCCTTCCTCAAGATCGAAAACCAGAAGCTCTCGAAGGGAACGATCGGTCGAACTCTCCGAAGTTGGCTGACCGGGACCGTCAGAGAGGGCAAGTCCAGCACGTCGTCGGTCAGGAGCAAGGGACCGAAGGAGAGTCTGTCAACGCGAACGACGACTGGTGAGTCCGGCTGCGCTTCACCTCCATCACCTCAGGTACTGAACCATCGCTTGATCTGCAGGCCATCGTGTCGAGCTCGCTGGTACTCTCTCGTACGCGCCTCCCTTCCCCGGCCGACGAACGACCAAGAAGACGCCCTCTGGCGCGACCTCTCGACCCTCCGCCGACCGTCGGTTGTCTGCCGATCCCAAGGTGAACGCACCGTCAACCCTCACGTCCCTCTTTGCGTCGGCGCCTGCTGCCCCTCGACCTGCGCGAGCGGACCACCCCAGAACGCTCTGTTCGTCCGGTACCCTCGGCCGACCGCCACTGGGCAACATTTTCCTCGGCCCTCTGTCCACCTCACCCAAGCGACCAGGCTCGATGGATCAGGTTGCGTTCCCCGAGATGGCTCTTGACGGACTGGAAGCGATTGTCGCGAGCGGAATGGACAGCCTGCGAGTGAGGTCGATGTTACGCGCGGAGCCACGGGCACGGCTCAGATCCATCGCGGACGTCCTGGCTGCTCCTTCTGAAGGTCCGTTCTCGCAACTCAATTTTCTTGTTCCGTGGATCGAAGCGTTGACTCTTTATAACTTCGCACACTGCAGACATCCCTCGGCAGAACTCTCTGTCGGTCATCAACAGGGCCAACCGTACTCTCCTCGACCTGGTCGCTCGAATCGATCAGTCCCAGCCCTCGTCGCCCGAGAAATTGCCCGTCAAGGCGTCCGAACCCGACCTGGCGCTCTTCCGGCCGCTCAACATCCACAAGAAGACCAAGCCAGCTGGTCTCAAGGAGATCAACACCGACAGCGCACAGTCGCTGCTGTTCCTTCGGAAGCCCAAGTCGGCCGGTCGACGGCTCGTCCCCAAGGCGTCCCGAACCCGAAATGAGCCTGCACTCCCTCCTCCCCCGACGGTCAACGTCGTCATGGACAAGGCTGGTGTTGCTTTCAGTCCTGGTGCAGCCCCAATCGGGTTCGGTCAGACCTTCGGTGCCGAGCAGGTCGTCCAGTCCGCGACGGACGTCGACGGTCAGTCCGACGAAGAGCACCCCGACACGGACGTACCCGAGGACCTGCAGGAGATCATCTCAGACCGAGAGGACAAGTCGTCGCGCGGCTCAGGATCCTGGTCCGACCATGCAGGCTCGCCTCCTCCCACGCCCGCACTCGGTCTGCCTCTGCCTCCGCCTCCCAATCGGATCTCACCCCGCCGAAACGCACCCCTCAAGCTCGAAGTCCCGCCCCTCCGGATCACCTCCTGGCACAGCAGGAGCCACAAGTCCTCGGACGACACGAGCGCCAGCCCCAGCCCCGAGCGACGAGACTCGAGCATCTTCGATTTCACAGGCGAGCACCAGCAGCTCAACGAGAACTCCCGAGCCAGCTTCTTTGACGCCATGCACTCGGCGGAGATCGCCCTGTCGGACCCTCCCGTCTTCCCCAGCATGCGAGAGCAGGCGCTCGCCGCCGCGGATGAGGTTGCGATCCTTCAGTACAAGACCAGCAAGTCCTCGACATCTTCCGGCAACTCAACCCCTCTCGGCGCCCTCAACCGCAACTTCAAGTTTGGGTCTCGAACTCCTTCCCAGGCACAGTCTACGTCGCCTGAGACGGCTTACCTCGCCTCGACCGGAAGGACAAGCATGCCCGCAGTCCGGATCAGTGCTCCCACGCCGCTCCCTCCCGACTCGCCTGAGAGTGAGGGTGCGTACGACCCGACCTTCGGCGCTATTTCCGCCGAGGAGGCTGCAGAGTACGACGACGTTCTCCCAGACGAGTCGCAGGAGGATGCCAACCGTTTCAGCTTCGTCTCGGATGGCAGCGTCACTCGACGAGGTGGCCGACGATCCGGTCACGGAGACAGTATCATGTCCTTCGCTTCGATCTCGAGTGTCGGTCAAGTAATTCACCCTGGATCCCGCCACCCCTTCAGCGTCGACTACAGGTCCTCGCTATCGGAAGACATGCTTTCTCCCAACCAGTCGTTCCTCAGCAGCGAGTCTTCCAGGATCAGGACGACCTCGGACGTCAGCTTCTGCACGCAGTCTTCGCTCGGAGCTGTCCTGAACGATAACCGTGAGTTCTTCAGCTTCACTCCTTCCAGACGTACGATTGGCGATCTGAGACATTTGTCACCACAGGTATGTCTGCCAATCTCGATCTCACGGACGTCCGAGACCGGTTTGCCCATTCCGACTCTGGACATCGGCACACGGACTCAGTCGACAGCGTCGCCTCGACCGTCTCGTCCCATTCTCCCGTGTCGTCCGACCGAAGTCGACACCACCGACGCAGCTCGTCCATCCTCGATCCTGAGGACGTTGGAATCGTCCCTGCTCCTCCCGGACCGCCCATCTCGCTCTTCAACGCTGCCCGACCGACCAACTGGAAGGCCAAGCGGCACTCCCGAAAGGACTCCGTCGAGTCTGCACTGTCGTCCAGGTCGTCTCTTACCAACCTGCCTCGGCCGACTGGTCGAGCAGACTGGAAGCAGCACCGAAAGCAGGTCTCGTCTGCGGACAGCATGTCGTCGTTCACCTTCGGCGGTCGACCTGGACTTGGAGATAGGATGTTCTCCCCCGACCAGGCCGTCCCTCTCTTCCCGACCTCCGCTTCTCCCAACGGCTCGCTGGACGACTCGTTTCAGTCGGACTCGTTCCAGCTCGAGAGCATGCTCCAGGAGGCCGATGCCAGGGGCGCTCGAGACTCGCACGCTCCCTCCGACTCCTCCGACTCCATGTCGACGGACGAGTGCCAGACCTCCAGCGAGTCCGCTTTCCCCACCTTTAACTTCGTCCACGAAAGGCAGCCGTCTTTGGACGAATTGGCGGAGTCAGTCTTCGGACCGGGCATGGATGAGTCGTCGTCCTCGTTGTTCTCACCCTTGTCGTCTTCACCAGACTCGTCCGCTCAGTTGTTCATGGACCTCACTCGACTCAGCCTCGACTCTTCCAGCTCGTCCGACTCAAGCGCCCGGAAGCCGAAGTTCGTCCCTGGCCATCGATCCCGACCTTCCGGTCCCTCTGTATCCGTCCACGTCCAGGCGACCATCCACGAAGAGTACTCGGACGGTCCGCCACACGACGGATGCCCTCCCCCTCTATCGCGCTCGCAGACGTCGACCCCGGCAACCGACTTTGACTTCCCCTCGCCTATCTTCCTCGTCAGCACCGACTGCGATATCGTCGCCTTCGACGGCGAGCCTCGGTCGGCCGGGATCATCCACGGCTGGCGGGCCTGGGAGCACGACGCTTACTTCGAGTACGGCCGGAGTCAAGCCGGATGGATGGACACGGACCATTCGATGGAGGAGATTGCCAGTGCGTTGGCTCCCTTCCTTCTTGTCTTCCGCCCACCGCTGACAGCCAGATTTACCCTTTCGCAGCTTTCACTCCTCCTAAGAAGCTCTCCCAAGTCCAGGACTTCATCCACGATAGGTACGCCCTCACTTTATTCCCGTCGCTCTTTGAACCAGGAACTGACCTCAATGCCGCCGTGTCTAGTGCCCGAGTCTACAAGCGACTGTCCTCGTCCGTCGTTAAGCACAAGCGCTCGTCCTCCCTCGCCGACTCTCGACTGCACGCCAGCCCTTACTACGTCGACCCAGCCCCAATCGTCAAGCCCAAGGTTCGAACGCGAGCGTCCACGGCGCGACCTACGTCCATCAAGACCAAGTTCATCTCGTCCGACGTCGACAACCCGCCCAAGTCGGCCATCTTGACGTCGGCCAAGTTCGCAGCGTTCGCTCCCCTGCAGTCTGCCCGATCGAGCGCTGTCCCTACGACCACCGCCGCCCCTACGCGCCCGGCCTCGCCTCCCCCGATTCTGGCGACGTTCGCTCCCATGAGTCCTCTCAAGGTCCCCTTCCTCGAAAAGACCGTCCAGAAGAACGTCCCCGAAGTCCAGGAAGAAAAGGAGTCCTTCGCCAAGAAGGCCCGACGGGTCAGTTCGAACGTCCGGAGGGAGCAACTCGGTTGGGGCCGACGAAGGACCGTCGACGGCAAGGACTCAGACGAGGCGCTCGCCAAGGCTGTCGCCTCCAAGCTAGCCTCCAAGCGGTCGAGCCTCAAGGTTCAGTGAGTCTTTTCCCTCCCATTGTCACGAGATCCAGATGCTGACGACGTGTTCCATCGCTCGCTCTTCCAGTCGCGACCAACCTGCTGTCCTGACCAAGCTCCGACCAGCGAGTCCCGACAACAAGGAGAATATTTTCGCTGCTCCCCTGTGAGTCACCCTTCTCTTCCACGTAGGAGAAAAGTCCCGGCTGATCGTACCCTTCTCCTCTCTAGCGTCCGCCCCAGCGTCCGCCCTCGCGCCGCTCGAACTCAGGCGAACCCAGGCCGACCGGTCCTTCGAGCCTAACTCACGATCTCCCATCTTGAAACGATATCTCTCACGAACGAATCCCTTTGCGCTACCCCCTCTTCACGTTCTCTTTTACGAACCCCACTCGCGAACGGCCTTTTTTTTCGAAACGACCCTTCTGCCCGCTTCGCTACGTCCCCTTGCTTTTTTCGAAACTTACCCCCTCCTCACGCATTTCACGTCGTTTCACGCTCTCATAACCTTCTCACGAACAGTCAGTCTCTCACGTCCGCGCGCTACCCTCCCCAACTCTCCCCGAAACCCAAAAACCAATCAAAAAAGGACGGTCCGCTTTCTCGCTTTCTTATCACACCCCGCTGTTCTCTTCGCTCTTCGTACCCTCTCTTTCTTATACCGATGCGCTGCCTACCCTCTTCGTACCAACCCTTTCTCGCCCTTTTGCTTTCCTCTCTGTTCACTGCATCGTCCCGTTTCTCTGCTGTGCTGAGGACGTCGATGGACCACGATTCCGCTTCGTGCTACCCCCCCTCTCTTTTCTCCTCTCTTGCGTGGCAGCGCGAATTGTGGAAAAAAGGATGATGGAGATCAAGGAAGCAGTGGCCCTACTCGACCTAAAAAACCGAAACAGTGAAGCAAGGAAGGAGAGAAGTGCGTGTGTGGTTTTGTGAAAGAAGAAGATCCTCCCTTTTTTTAGTAGCCTCCTCGTCCACCTCGTCCTCCACCTCGTCCTCCTCCGAACCCTCCTCGACCCCGAGGAGCACCCCGTCCACCGCCAGGCGCACCCCGCGACGAGAACCCGCCCCGGCCTCCAGCACCTCCTCGACCGGGAGGTCCACCTCGACCGCGCGCACCGCCGCGGCCTCCGGGTCCGCCTCGGGCTCCACCTCGACCGCCTCGCTCTGCGAGAGAAGGAAGGTGAGATGGAAGAAAGAGGAGAAAGGGAGAAGAGAGAGGAGAAGAGAAGAGGAGAGAGAATCTGCGTCAGTCATGTTCCAGGCAGGCCAGAACCACAACCCCATCCCTCACAGCAACTACGCAAGGGAACCCCAAAGAGCAGAAGAAGCAAAAAGAAACACGACTCACTCTCAACCTTTCCTCCCGCCGCCTTGGGTTTCGGCAAGAACCTCTCGATAGGCAACAGCTTATCCCCCCCAATGTAAACCTTGTCGTCCTTCTTGAAGCTCGCAGCCGTCATGCCAGCGTCCATCTTGACCGTAAAGAAGACCTCGTTGATCGGACCTAGAATCTCGTCGACCTTGCCGATCTGGGTCTTGTTGGACAGGTAGATGGGGGCGTTGAAGTAGGGGACTTTGGACGGCAGGAGGTTGGAGCAGAGCATCTCGCTCTCGACCGCGTGCATGAAGGTGCCGACCTCTGTCAGACGAGCGCACAGTTCGACGAGCGTTTGAGAGCGTGGATAGGTTGTCAGTTGGAGTTGTAGAAGAGAGGAAGCAAGATTAGGAGGGAACGTACCGAGGACAGTCTCAGGAGGACCGTAGCTCTGCTGGAAACCACCTCGTCCTCCACCTCGACCTGCAGGAACGAAAGCAAGAAGCGCGACCGAACAGACGAGACCGAGCGGGAACAGCAAGCAAGAGTGAAAGGGGGGAGAGAAAGGGACAGTCAGGAATCCGCTGTCGTCCAGCCCAGAAGGCTGCTGGCGAAAAATGGGTTGAGCCCAGACTGAGCAGGAAGGAACGACGTACCTCCTCCTCCTCGACCTCCAAATCCTCCTCCACGGCCTCCACGGTCACCTCCTCCTCCTCCACGGCCTCCTCCTCCTCGGAAACTCATACTTGCGCTGAAACGGTTGGGGGTGTTGGGGTTTGAGGGGTAGAGGAAGGGAGTCCGGCCGAAGGGAGGAGGGGAGAGAAGGGCGGGAGACTGCGAGACGAGACGAGCGACGACAGGATCAGACTTGGGGCAGAGTACCTCGCCGAGCGCTACCAGAGGAGTCTACGTACGAGTAGGGTGGGTTGAGGCGAGGGTTCTGATCGGGAGCTCTGGGTCTGGCAGCCAGGCGCTGGTGCTGAAATCTGGGCTGGGCCGAAATTCAAACTCCGACGCTCTCCCCTCCGTCCGACCTTCCTCCCTCCCTCCCTCTGCAATCTACAACAGCATCAACCCCGAATCGACAACTTCTATTCTCACACGATGGCCTCCTTCCTCCTGCCGTCCCTCCGCGCATCGTCCTCCTCAACCTGCTCCTCCTGCCCTCCTCCTCCGCTGCTCGCCCTCTCCCGCCGAGGGGTCAAGCACAACCCCCGTCTACCCAACGTCCCAAAGTTCACACCCAACGACCACCCGTCCTCCTTCGTTTCTGTCCTCCCCTCAGGAGCATCCTTCAAATACAACCCCGCCCCTTCCCAAGCTCCCACCGCTTCGACCGTCCAAACCCTCCAGGGGGAGCTCTCGCCGAACGGGAAGCAACTGCCGTTGGCATGGCGCAAAGTGCCCGGGTTTGGCTTCAAGGCGCCTAGGGTCGACAAGCTCTCCGACACAGGAGGGGTCAACGAGGGCATGCGGGTTGTCGTGCCTGACGAGGTGAGACAGGAGGTGAAGCGGTTGAGGGCGGAGGATCCAGTGAAGTGGACGCGAGGGTCGCTCGCAAAGAAGTGCGTTACTCTCCCTTTCCTTCCTCCTCCCTGCCTTACCTAGTTGTCTCTTTGGGCGACGCCGTCGAGGACGAGCTCATCGGGTACTCAGACTAGTATAGAGAGGGCTGGGACGCTGCCGTTTTCAAAAAGGTCGAGAGCACTGACTCCTCCCCCCCTCCCTTCTTCTCCGCCCCCCCCTTCCCTGTGAAAAGGTTCAACCTCCCCCCCCACCTAATCTCAACCCTCGCCCCCGCTCCAACCTCATACATCGCCCAAGCCTCCCACGACGCCTCGGTCCGGCTCGAACGTCTCCCCCTGCGCAAGCTGGTCGCGCTCGAGGGCAGGAGGTTGAGGAAGACGCAGTGGTAGAAAAAGGACAAGAGCGAAAAGCGACGACGGTCGTCAGGCTCTTTGATGACTTTGGATTCCACGCATATCTCGACGTACAAGAGAAAGCTCGGACGATCGTTGGAGGGTTGTGAGTGAAAGCGGATCCGAGGGGAACCATGGTTCAAGGAGGCTCGAGACCCCTTCTGCGCACACGACGTTCCTTCGCCCTCCTCGCAAAAGGTCGTCCTGCTCCGGCCTTCCACGCACCCCTCACGCAAGCAAGCACAAGAAAGGGCAGGGTGTAGATAAAACCTTTTCGGAAGGGTTTCCCATCAAAGAGACCCTCCAACCTTCCCCCCTTTCTCCCTCCTCCTTCCTATCTTCTCCCGAAACCCCTCTAAACCCATACCAGCGCACCCATCAAAAAGACCTGCCACCCAGCCACCGCAACCAAAAACCTGACCCTGGACGTCCTCTGCCCGTGCGTGATCGTCGTCGCGAGCGAGGACGTCTGGGGGTCGAACGATTGCGAAGGGTCGGGGAGGAGGATATACTTGAGCGAACGCAACTGCACGCACCACCCGCAAGAGAACAAGACCCTCAATGTCAGTAGGGTATGGGGGAAGGGAAGGGTAAGGAGAGGGGTGAAAGGGACGGACGAGAAAGAAGGCGTTGGCAGCGACGACGTAGAGGAAGAACGACCACCAGACGAGCCGGCCGGGGTTAAGCAGGTCCACGAGCAGGCAGCAGATGATCCTTTTTTCATCCCCACACAAAACCAAAAAAAAATATCAGCACGGACACTCCATCACAGAGGAAAAGGTGAGGAAACGGGGGGGGGGGGGGAGAGAGCAAACGTACCCGACAAACTTGTACCCGCCATAAAACCCAACTTCCCACGCACTCCCCCCCTCACCACCCTTAACATCCAACAGATATCCGCCGAGCTTGATGCCCATGAACTCGAGCAGGACGACGCCGAGCGCCTTGGAGGCTGTCAGGCCTAGCACTTCGGGGTGGAAGCGCGATTGGAGGCCCGAGTGGAGGGCAGAGAGGAGGATGTAGGTGATGATCGACATGGCTGTTTTCACAAGGGGGCGCGCGAAAAAGTCAGGTCTTCATCCTCCGGAGCGAGAGAGGGAACAAGAAAGAAGAGGTGGGAAAAACGCACTGGGGATGTACAAATCCGGCGCGTTCAAATCCTCCCTCGGACTAGCCCACCCCTCGCCCTGTCCCTCGTTGTTCCTTCTCACCGTCCTTGCCCACTGCCGATGGCGCCAGGGCCAGAGGAGGACGACGAGCTTGCGGAGGACGTAGGAGTTTGAGACTTGGAACGCGTGCTTGAGGAGGGGCATGGGCAGGTGCTTGGTGAACTGTGGGGCACGAAAAGGAGAATTGTGGGTTCGGCAACAGGTCAGATTCAGAGGGTCGATAGGAAAACGTAACGGACTGCGGGTGCGGATCAAAGTGGGAAGGAAGGAGGAAGGGTGAGGGTTCGTCTTGAACGCAGAACGGACAAAAACGTGACCCCCTCCCTCCTCCCTTCCAACCCCGAACCAAAGAAAATGCAGAAAAAATGGGCAACGCACCGTCTGGTTCATATAGTTCTGCCCAGCACTAAACGCCTGGCTCCCAAACTGAAGGCCCATCTGAGCGGTTGCGTCGTTCACGCCGATCGACCCTGCGAGACCTTGCATCGGGTTCCACTGCTGCTGGTGCTGCTGTCCACCGGGCGGTTGGTGAGAGGGTTGTTGGTGCGTGGAGCCTGAGGGATAGGCGGGGTTGGGGTTGTAGAAGTTGGAACCTGCAACAGGAGAGGGTAGGAGGAGAGAGATGGTCGGTCCAAGCGAGACAGGAGCAAGCATGTCAGATTTTCGAACTCCTCGCGCTAAGAGAAAAGGAGACAGATGAGCCCAGAACTGACCGTAGGCCTGTTGCTGCTGAGGACCTCCACCATAGCCGTCGTACGATCGTCCTCCTCCTGCTCCTGCGCCGCCAGCAGGCGGGTGGTAGGCCTTCGTAGGCGAGCTGGCGTCCGTCGCGGGGGACGAGTTGGCCGGCGTTCTCGGGGGTTCCGGCGGGTGGAACGGCTGGCGGGGAATCGGGTGCTGGAGTGGGGGCTGGTGGTAGGACATCGTTCGAGATTGCTGAAGGAGATGCTGGCAGGAAGCGATGGTCCACGAGGACCGAGGGTCGCTGGGGCTGAAACAGAACCTGTATGAAATGCATATTATCCGTTTTGACAGGTCAGGCAAGGGGGCGGACCTCGACACCTCCCTTCCGCCCCTCTCTAATCAACCTACTACTTCCCCCTCAGCAACAATGGCCTTCCTCCTGCGCACCCTCCGCCCGTCACAGAGCACACCGACACCGGTCGCCCTCGTCGCGTCCTCCTCTTCGCGTCAAGTCTCGCTCGTGTCGGCCTCGTCCCTCCGGTCCAACAAGGGCGCCCGCAAGACCGTCAGTTCCCCTCCCTTTCCCTCCGCCCTTCCTTCTGCAGATCATCTGGGAGGCTACGCTGCTGGGAGGAGTATCGATGTTTGAAAAGAGGAGTCGGGCTGTAGGCTAGGGGCGACTCTCGCAAGAGCTAGGGGCGGACGGGCGGACAGTGATCTCCCTTCCCTCCTTCTCGTGGCCCGGGTTTAGACCTCTCTTCCACGCCCCTCCCACCAAGCTGAAGAAAGTCCTCAAATTGACGCTCCCTTTGTGGTCCTTTGCCGTTCTCAGAAAATCCGCGTAGGTCGAGGAGAAGCTGCCGAAACAGGAGAGGGTAAAGGCCGGGGTACGAAAGGTCAAGGCGCCCGAGCAGGTCGAGGGACGACGTTTGCGTTCGAGGGTGGTCAGACGCCCTTGACGAAGATGTACCCCAAGAAGGGATTCTTCAACTTGTACGTCCTCTTTCGTTTGCAGGGGGACGTTTTTTGGAGTTGAGGGAGTGTCTCGGGACGGATTGGGAGTTCTGACGACCTGTCCCCTACCGTTCCTCGCTTCACGATCCACAGCCAACGAAAGCAGTACGAGCCCATCTCGCTAGGTCGGATCCAGCAGTACATCGACCTGAAGCGACTCGACCCGACCGAACCGATCACGGTCGAGCACATCTTCAAGAGCGGCATGGTCGCCGGGTTCCGACGGACGAACGGGTTCAAGCTCCTTGCCGACGGCGTGCGTCCTCTTTTCCCTTTCCACTCCCTTCTCAACCCCTCTGCGCAATAAAGGGTTCAGCAGGAGACTCCGTCTGACCTCCTAATCTTGGTTCTCGTGTGTCGTGCAGTTCGAAAGCCTCAAGCAACCCGTAACGATCCTTCCCCACCGCGCCTCAGTAGCAGCGATTCAAGCAGTCGAAGCGACCGGTGGCTCCCTCTCTACCATCTACCACAACCGGCTCTCGTTCAGACAGGCGATCCGGCCCGAGTCGTTTGAGGGGTACTTGAGGGTCAAGGAGGCGCTGCCGATGAAGAAGAGGGACATTTTGTACTACACCAACTGGTCCGTCCTAACCCTTTCCCCCCGCCTCTCGCACCACCCTCCTTTCCTCGCTGGAACGCTGTGCTCACTCTGCTCGTCGACGAAAACAGGGAAAAGCGAGGGTACCTCGCCAAGCGACCCTCAGACGCCCCCTCGTCGCCGTCGCCGTCCGTCGTCGTCCCCGCTGGTTCGCTCGACCAGCGGTTCAAGCACGAGACAACGGCCAAGTACGCGACTGGAAAGGGACGATGAGGCCCGTCTGTCTCTTGTCGCTTGCAAGCGGAGACACGCTTCTGGAGATCGCATGGAGTGGTTTTCAGAATCTTTCGGGCGCACTAGCTCTGGCTCGCAGGGGACGTAGGAAGCTCGCCGACGAGAGAGAAGGACAGAAGTACAACAGGGACATAATCATCTCGTCGAGAACCGTAGAAAGATCAAGAAAGTAGAGAAGGGTCAAGTCGGTTGCGGAAGGCATGGCGGAGGACGAGAGCGGGGGAGCGACAGAAAACGCGTCCCGATCGACAAACCGGGCCTAGACGAGCAGCTCGTCCAGCTCATGGCCAAGTTCCTACAGGAGAAAAACAGAAGAGAGAGGAGGAAGGGAGAGCTCAGATGGTGCACCACTTCCTCAGGATCCGCTTGGCCTCGGACGGGACGGGCGTCATGTTGTGGATCAACGCAAGGTTGAACGCCGTCTCCCGGACGAACGAGTCGGGCTGAGCAACACGAGGGAAAGACTTGTCAGCAAGACGAGATGCAAGGTAAAGCGAAGGGAGAACGAACTTCGTGGCCTGTTCGACCGTCCGCCTCTGCCCGATCCAGAATCTTCACGAAGTGACCCTTGGCGAGGTGGAAAATGCCTGCAAGGATTCCGAGCGCACTCTTGGTCAGGTGCTGGTGAGGAAGGAGGAGGCAGGATTGCAGACGAGAGAGATGGCCTGACCTAGTCGGTGGAAGACGGTCCCAAAGTTGTAATCGACCTCATCGCACTCTGGACCGAGAGGGTGATTGAGTCGATACTTGTGAAGGAAAGCGGCCATCTGAGCAGGAGGATGAGGGAAGAGCGTCAGGATAGGCCTGAAAGTGGCGCGGCAGAGAGGAGGAGACGAACCTGAGCGATGCAGTGATTTCGGTTGTCGCACTGTCTCTGGAACGCTCGACCAAGATAGCACAGGGCCAGTTGGAAGGAGATGAGCGGGTCAACCGGGTCAATCAGATGAGCGTGCGTGAGGTAGTCTGTCAAGTTGCAGGAGTGGGAAGTCAGCAAAGCACGGACAAATGTCACAAGGAGGGCAAGGGACGTACAAATTGCGCTCTGGTAGCTCTTTGCGACCATCATGAGCGCTCCGTAGTAGGCGTAAAGAACTGGACTGGGCTTGGTGGGCTTCTTGATGGGTCCGGTGAGCGCGTTGACCCTGTGCGACGAGGTCGGAACTTCGTCGGCAACGTCCGACTCGTGGTCGTCGTTTGGGCCAAACTTCTGCGACGCCCTCTGCTTGGTACTCTTGTTGATTCGATTGGCCGAGTGCCACCTTCCGATTCCTCCGTTCCAAAGAACGGCACCGTCCTCGGGCGCGTCCTTCCACAGCTTGATCTCCCGCAGAAGCGTCTTCTGCAGGTTGTAGTCCGAGATGGACTCCATGGCTGCAACACCTGACCCAAGCGAGCTGAAGAGCAGGTGGATGGCGATGTTGTTAAACTGCTTCATCATGAAGATTCGGCGTCCAGAGGCAGCGAGGGCGGAGCTGTCGGGAATCTGCATCTGACAAGCTGGAAGAAGCCGCGCGCCTGGTCAGGATCTCAAGGAAGCAGCACAGGCAAGAAGACAAAGAACATGCGACGTACCCATCGACGTCAGACGCAAGCGCTCCTGCATGTGAGCAGTTCGGAAGAGATTCGAGTGGTAGACGTGGTCGGCGATCTCCACGGCGTACTCTGCCTCCTCATTCTTGGCCAAGAGACAGCAGAACTGGTTTACAATGAGGCAGAAAACCATCGGGTCAATTCCTGTCGGACAACTTGATGTAGAACGCGAGGAAGGCCTACCTTAATGCACATCTCGAACCACACATCAACACCGATCCCTCGGAGCGTCGACGCATCGAAGTCCTCCGTCGTAGTCGCATCTCCGTCTATGAATTGGTGAGATATGGTCAGCTCGAAACGAGGTGGAAAGGTGGTGGAAAGGACGCACCGATCCCTCGCTGCAATCGCCTCGACATCTCGTTGGCCTCGGCCTCCAGGTCGTCTCCTCGCGCCTTCTTCCGCCCGCGACCCGAACCCTTGCGGTTACCCTTGCTGTCGATTCCCGTGTACTTTTGCGACTGTGGGAGGGAAGGGAGCGCAGACCAGCATCAGCAAGTCTTCAACAAAGGGCAGGTGTGAAGGAGGAAGGCCGCACCTTGTCACCTGGGAAAAGCGCTCTCGTCTGCCTGAACCCTTCGATGAGCTCCCTCGCGATATCCAACCACTCCTCGACAGTCTCCACCTGACCCTCGTCGACGGCCTCGTCGAGCTGGGCAAGCCTGGAAAAACCAGCTTGAACCTTGGCCAACATCGACTCCTCCAGAACGGCCTTGCTCGCGCTCTCCCTCTCGCGTCGGCGGTGGGCAGCCGCGATCCGCGCCTTGTCCCGCACCTGCTTCTCCTCGTCAAAGAAGGACGTGAGCGTTCCTCCCGGTGCGCGGTCGTTCTGGTCGTCCTCGTCCTCTTGCACCTCGGCTTGGACCCGTCGCTCCTTCTGCCGCGTGAGCACTGATATCAAGACAGAGATGCCTATCAGTCTCCCGGTCTGGAATCAGAGCGGCGTGAGGAAGACTCACCTCCAGTCACGAGGTCGAGCGCCTCCTTTTTCCTACCCAAGGGCTCGTAAACGGCAGCAAGCTTGAGTTGAACTCGCGACAGACTGACGTCGTCATCCGCAAAGGCAGCCGACGCTGTTCAACGAACGAGGATGAACCAAGGGTCAGCTTCGACTCAACGATTGTGAAGAGCAAGGAAGAGGTGGACACTGACCGAACTCATACGACTCGCTCGCTCCCTCAAAGTCGCTCGCCGCCCTCAGGCAGTCCCCTCGACCCTCGACGTGGACAGGATCGCTCTGGATAAGGGAAACACACATCCGTCAGGCCTCACATCCAAGCGAGCAGATGAGGGTGCGGTACGTACAGTGATCTCGGCCAGGGCCTCGTAATAGACGATGGCGTCCTCGTGACAGTTCATCTGCAAGAAGGCAGCCGCAATCTCGGACCAGAAGACCGAGTACGTTGCCGGGTCGAGCGCCTTGATGAACTCAAAGTGTCGCTGCAGAAGAAAGATGGACGTTCTGGGTTAGCGCTCCGGAAAGGGCATTTGCGAGGGGCAAGTCCGAGCTGCACTCACCCTCGCCTCGTCGAGATGTCCGAGCTTGAGCCGCACCAACCCTAGCCTCTGTCGAACGTTGATGTCTAGAGGGTACCCGGAAGCAGGTTCGGCATGCGGGCCCCTCTTGTACCCTTCGACGTCAAACTCGCTGTCATCCTCCTTCTTGGCCCACTTGACCTGGTTCAGTCGTCCTTGCAACCATCGGACGGCCTGCTTCGTCTCCATCAGGGCCTGAGAGAACTTGTTCATTGCGAACAGGAGATCGAAGAGGATGACGATGACGGGGATGGAGAAGAGCTCGGACGGGTCCGGCATCTCGGCAGGGACGGGGAAGCGGTTCTGCTGGGCGTGCAGGGCGGTTTGGATGAGACGCTGACCGAGAGGGATCCGGTTGGCCTCAACGAACGAGTGAGCCATCTCCTGCAGGATGGCGACGTCGTGCGGGAACTGGTTGAGAATGAGGGTGAAGCCTTCGATCGCCTGGTAGAGACGGGATCGTTGGAAGTCAGCGACCGAAGTCTGCAGTCGGAATTCCTGAGAGACGTACCTTGAGGTGCTCGCCAATTTCTCGAAAAATCACGGATCGGTCCCATAGAGCATCGACGTCCTTGGGGTCGAGATCTAGAGCCTTTTTGTAGCAGTAGATGGCCTGCATCGTCGCGCCCGAGTCCCTGTAGCACACAAAGTGTCTATGCGTCAGTAAACTACTCGACAATGCACGATGGGCTTTGAGAGAGAACTCACCGACTCTTCTTTCCTAGCTCCTTCCACGTCTCACCGCTCGAGATGAGATGCGCACCGACGACCTCGCACTGCAAGGCCTTTTCCGGGTTGCCCAACTCTCGATGGCACATCCCCAGTCCGATCCAGGCAGCAGGCACCGACGGTTCCTCGTGGATGACCTTCTGGAACGCGTTGATGGCTGACATCCAGTCGTGCTGGACGTACGCCATGTTGGCCTTTCCGAGCAGGTCTTGGGCAGCTGGGGACGGAGACGGTTGTCGGTGACCTCGTTTCTGCGCGGGAGAGGCAAGGTCAGCGCCCTCGAGCTTCCAATCCACGACTTGAGGGAATGGCAATACTCACAAGCCTCTTGCGCTTGCCAACACCGGTCGCTGCTCGAAGTCCAGCCATGAAGTCGTCGTCCACATCGTCAGCGTCGGCCTCCATGTTCTGGTTCTTGAGGAAGGGCGTCGAGCTCGTGAGGTCCGTCGTTGACTTGATGGACTTGATGAGACGACTGTCCGAGCAAAAGATCTCTCCGTCAGCAAGCCTAGACGCCACTTGGGAGATGGGATGAGGATGGACGTACTCGAACTCTTGTGCACCCTGCTGGTCCAGCTCGTCGTCCCTGCCAGAGTCGGACGGCGGGCGATCTTCCACCTCCTCATCCGTCCCATCGCTCGCTCCGCCGTCGTCCACATCCATCGCGTCCGCATATGGATCTTCGTCCGACTGAGCATACTCGGAGGCGCTCTCTAGAGGTCGAAGATGGAAGGATGGCAGGGTCAGACCACAGGCGACGTGAGCTGGAGTCGCGGGGGGCGCACCAGAGTCTATGTCGCTGCCCTCCCCAGGCCATCTCTTTCCCGCTACATCCCCGTAGTCCTCCGTGTCCGAAGCGTACGACATGCTTGCCTCGAGCTTGAGTGCTTGGTGTCTGGAACGCAAGGAAGGTCGGGGAGGGGGTGAAAGCTGGATGCCAGCCGGAGTTGGTCGACGCGACGAAGCTCAGCGCTCAGCGACGTGCCCTCACGATGAACTCCCCCTCAGGCCTACATAGCTCAATCGGACTGCTGCAACTTTCCGGATGACTGAGAGGATGCCAGTGCCATGCATTAACCGAGTCGCGCGCTGAGCATGCAAGGGGAAGGAGGACGCAAGCAGTCGCCTCGCTGCGCACTCGTCAAGTAAAGCACCCTGTTCACATGCATTGCTCACGATTTTATCCCGTGGAGCTGCATTGACTCGCTCGCTTCCCCTCGCCACAAGCGACACTCGAGTCAGGCAGCTCGCCTAGACACCCACCCGGCAATTCGACTGATCCGGAGCAGTCTGTTCCGGCTCTGGCTGATCGCCTCTTACTGCTTATAGATCGCGACACTCTGTCTGCCTGCGTTGAACTCACCTCTAGAGCCGTGCTGCCGCCGGCGCCAGTGCGTCTCTCTCACTTCCAGTGGGCTACTCTCGAGTCACCTCCAAAACGCAGACTGGTACAAAGCAAGGCTCGAAACGTCTCCGATGTGCTCTCCAACCTCACCCGCCGCCTGTCGAAAGTGCCTGTTCAAACTCAAACTCAACAACGACTCCTTTCCTCGCAGACGATGCTCCCGCCCTCCCTCCCAGGCTCCTCCGGACCCATCTCCATCCTCGCCCTCGAAACCCGCACGGACGTCCTCCTCGCCCTGGCCATCAAGCGTCAGTCCTCATCTTGCCTCACTCTCCACCCGTTCGGACACGTCCTGAACCTCGGCGAGTTCGGTCTCGACTGGCCTACAGATCGGACGAAAGAGGACTCGTACGTCTTGTCTGTGCTTGGCAGCTACGTGCGGTTGAAGAAGAAGAAAGGGAAGGATGCAACGGAGATTGCTGCGAAGCTGGACGTGCTGGAACGGGCCTTGATCGCTCAGAAGGTGCGCCTGCGCTTCACTCCCTCTCTGCCCCCCCACAAGAGACTGGCTTCGTCTTCGCTTGCGACAGTACCCCGACTTCTCCTCCTCCCTCGCTCAGGTGCGGTACACCAACGCACTCCCGACGACCGACCCTTCTCTGCCTTCGGCTCGCCAGACCGTTCGCGCATCCGGCGAGAAAGGGTCGACGATCACGCTTGAAAGCGGCTACTACGACGGCGATGACGACTGTCGACCGTTGATCTCTTGAGGAGGACGACCTCACCCTCACCCTAGTTAAGATGGATCCCCCCGTCCCCCCCATTTTTTCACCTCTCGAGGACGAGAAACCTCCAGATGACGGGTTGCTCCACTCCTTCTCCGACTCTTCTCGGCCGGACTGCCAGCCTGCAACTTCCACCGTCGCAGCTTCATCACTCCGTCAAGGACCCCTTAAGGGGGAATGTGCACAATTAGGCCTTGCACCGTTCATGATCTTTCTGTACATCTCCTTTGCGCGCTTTTCGTTCTCTCGTCGAGTCGGCGCGCAAATCCAAACGTCTCCCAGAACGCGTTGTGTCATGTCAACCTTTCCGCTTCTTTTTATCCCTTCAGAGCGCAACAACTGTTCAAAGATATTGACAGGTCCATCAGTCATCGATCCGATCTTTTTGACTGTCGAACAGATAGATGAATGGTGGAGGAAAGGTTCAAATTAGCCTGTTTGCCATCGGTCAGTCGAAGCTCGATGGAGGGCGAGGGAGGGAAGGTTTAGTCGCAGCTGCCACCAGTCAGCATCCAGTGCCTCCCTCGCGATCCTTGGACCTTGGAAGCTCGCAAGGACTCCGAGACGCAGAGAGCCTACCAGATAGAAAGATGATGGAAGAGGGAGCAGCACAGGGATGGTGGGAGGGGAAGCTGGGACCGAGCCCGGATGGATCGGAGGAGCTGACATGAGAGTTCGAGCGTCGAGTGGCCACACACATTCCCAGACGACGGCTCGAGTCACAGAGCGAAAGTGTGGTCTGTAGGGATAAGCTGGAGGACGCGAGGAAAAGTTCCAGATCAAAGACGGATCGGGAGGTGGAGGAGAGTGGGCGACATCCGGAGCGCAATGTCGATGCGACGGCGGAGCTCAGCGACGTGTCCTGACCTGCTCCTCCTTCCAATCCCCCTCCCAGCCTGAACCCTCGGTCACTCGGGGACTGCTACGACCTCGATGGAGCTGACGTGAGTGCAGTAGCATGCATTGATCAAGTCGGGCGTTGAGTCTGGGAAGGATGGAGAAGGACAGGTCCGTCGTCTGCTCGACGCCGCCTGCACAACGTCCTCCTCCGACACCTTCGTCCGTAAACCCTCGCACCCTCCTCGCTGCTTCCCCCCCACCCTCTGTCGCTGAGCCAGTCTCCAGGCCTGTCGGACGGACCCGGAGGAGGATCGTCGCATGGACGGCGTGGGTTGGATCTGCCCTTCTTTCTCACTTCGACGCTCGGTCAGCCCGACCAAGCCGCGTCCCTCGCTCTTCGACCCAACAAGACCTCAAATCCAGCCTGGTCGACGGTCAGCGCTGGAAGGTGTACAGTACTTTGCAGCACGCTTGAGTCGCCGTGGGCAGAAAGGGAGGGGAGGGGGTGGAGTGCCTGCGGACGTGGGTGCTGCTGATGTGCCTTTGACTCCTTCGCCTCTGCCCTTCCAGCTGCCGCACATCAACGTTCTCGTCCTCCCACCGAGTCCTTTGCTCCGCCTACGCACGGTTGCGAGCTGTCGAGGGACCGTTGCATATGGTGCATCGCGAAGTGGGTGCGGATCTCGGCGGATCGACTTTCCAACGCCTCTCGATCGTCCTTTTCTCCGGGTCCTGCTCTTGGCTGACTCTGTCTTGCCCCCTTCCCAAAAAGGAATCGCCAGAAAATTGTCGTTTCGTCTGCAATCGAGGTACGTACGTTCTCGAGGGCAGCATGACTTGTTTTCTCTTTGTGCGCAGGGGAGCAAGCGTGGGCAAAGAGCCTGATGTTGCGCGCGTTCGATCTCTCTGCCTTGTCGTCCCTGGCACTGATGTCCCTCACCTTGGTTCTCGCTGACCCTTACTGACCCAAGCTGAACCTTTCCTTTGTTGCCCAAGACTCTGCCCCTTGGAGCAGCGACGTCGAAGAAGCGGGCAGAGGGTTCTCGGCCTGAGCGCCTGATCGGAGTCAGAATTTGGGCCAACGGGGCGTCGGACGCAGACGTCGCCGAGCAGGCCCCTACTTGCCAAGCCTTCGAACGAGTGAACGTTTCTGTCGCTCTCCTTGCTTTCCGCCCGTGGTCGTGCTGGACGGCTCGCAAACTGACAGGCCTTAAGAGACAAGGCAAAGCTCACCCTCTCGTGTCTTCTTTTCTCCACCCAGCAAGTCAAGCCCACTCCCCTCCCCTCCCCTCCCTTCTTCCCTCGGACTACAGGCCTAGCATCTCCAAAATGCCTATCGCTCACCAGTGGGAGTGAGTCTCTCTTCTTCGTCGTCTGCTCGCTATCGGAGCACTTGCTCAACCAGAAACTTTTCTGCGGCCCGCTCCAGCTACATTTTCGCCGTGAGTCTGCACCTTTACTCAGATCACTTCAAACTCGTACTGACAGATCACTCGCTTCTCCAGATCGGCACCATGTTCTGCGCCTTGGATGCGTTCAACATCGGAGCCAACGATGTCGCCAACTCCTTTGCTACTTCAGTCTCGTCCAAGTCGCTCACCCTCCGACAGGCCTGCCTGGCCGCCGCCCTTTGCGAGTTCCTCGGAGCCGTCCTCGTCGGTGCCCGAGTCGCCTCGACCATCAAGAACGGAATCATCTCCCTCTCCCTTTTCGACGGCAACGCCGGTGTCCAGATGCTCGCCTTCACCTGCGCCCTCGTCACCTCGGCCTCGTGGCTCATGGTTTGCACCCGATACTCCTGGCCCGTCTCGACCACCTACTCGATCGTCTCTGCCCTTGCCGGTGTCGGAGTCGCTGTCGGAGGAAAGGACGCCGTCCAGTGGGGATGGAATGGAGGAAAGGGACTCGCGACCATCTTCGCCGGTTTCCTCATCGCCCCCGGAATCTCTGCCGGCTTTGGCGCGATCTTGTTCCTCCTGGCCAAGTACTGCGTCCTCACCCGAAAGGACTCGATTCGAGCCGTCTTCATCGCCGGTCCTTTGTGCGTCCTCTCCATTGACCTGACCTCCTGAGGTGGTCTCGACGCTGACTCCTTGTCTTCTTGGCGTCGTCTTTAAGCTTCTTCTTCGTCGCTGCCGCCGTCTGCACCATGTCGATCGTCTACAAGGGTGCTCCCAACCTCGGCCTCGACAAGCTCCCCGGATCCACTGTCGCCGGCGCCATCGTCGGTACCGCTGCCGTCGTAGCTCTCCTTTCTGCCCTCTTCTGGATCCCTTACGTCTACTGCAAGGTCGTCCGAAAGGACTACAGTGCGTCTCCTTCCTCCCTTGTTCAACTGTCGCCCGTGTGCTCGACGCTGACTCGAGCCGACTCACTTCAGCCCTCCGATTCTACCACTTCTTCCTCGGACCCCTGCTCTGGTGGCGAGAGGCTCCCGCCGACGCTGGATCTATCGGTGCTCCCAGCCACGTCCCTGACTACCGAGTCTACAAGGAGGAGGAGCACGACCGACCCCGAGATGAGGCTCCCCGACGGTCCGACTCGCTCAACGACGCCAAGGAGCACCACAACCCCGACGACATCGAGGCTTCCGTCCCTACCGCCCGAGCCGACGTTCCTCTCGCCGAGGTCGAGGACCAGCCCGACAACGGACCTTGGTGGCACCCTCTCAACCTCGTCAAGAAGGTCTACGCCGTCATCTCGCACGGAACCTCGATCGACATCCACGCCGAGCAGAAGAAGTCGTCGTCCGACAAAGAGGCCGCTCGACTCGAGGCCATGCACCAGGCTGCCGTTCAGTACCCCTCTGAGACCGAGCACGCATTCTCGTTCCTTCAGGTCCTCACTGCCTGCACCGCTTCCTTCGCCCACGGATCCAACGACGTTGCCAACGCCATCGGTCCCTACGCTGCCATCTAGTAAGTCCTTTTCCTTTCGGTTCGGAACGATCAAAACCCCTTACTTGCTTTTCTTTCCCTTCAGCCACGTCTGGTCTACTTCGCAGCCCCTGGGCTCCAAGACCCCCACCCCCGTATGGATCCTCGCCTTCGGAGGAATCATGATCGTCATCGGACTCGCCACCTACGGATACAACATCATGAAGATTCTCGGCAACAAGCTCACCCTCCACTCTCCCTCGCGGGGATTTTCGATGGAGCTCGGAGCCGCCATCACCGTTCTCCTTGCGTCTCAGGTACGTGCTCATCTCCTTGACCTGCGACGCTGCTGGGAAGGTTGCTGACCGTCCCCATGTTCCTTCCTTTTACAGTACGGACTTCCCGTCTCGACCACCATGTGCATCACCGGTTCGACCCTTGGTGTCGCGCTCGTCAACTGGGACCTCAAGTCGTTCAACTGGCGCGTACTGGGATGGATCGTCGCAGGGTGGATCATCACGGTCCCCGTGGTCGGTACGCTCGCTGGATGCCTAATGGGTATAATCCTGAATGGCGAGTTTTCGCCCTTTGTTTCTTCCTGTAGGACATGCTTGCTGACTTCTCTTCCTTTCCCAATCGTCCTCTACAGCCCCTCACCTCAGCTAAAACGAACGAGTTTCCTTGCTTCTCGTCTCTATCTGTACTTTTCTCTCTCTTCTCTTCTGGGTTCCTCTTCATAAAACGCACGTCAATGTCCTTCTCTCGTGGCCTTCTCTAGACCGGTGTTCTCCCCCCTCACTCACTACCCTACTCTCGCTACAACTAGTCCCAACTCTGTTCTCTGACATGTCTCAACGAGACCTTCCATCTCCCATCGTTTCCTGTTCTTTTTCGAAAGTCACTCTCTTACACGCTTTGACCGAGAGGAGTCTTCCCAAGAAATTGATGCCCTTCACACATGACTTGCTACCTCTCACGAACCTGTCCTTGCAAAACGAACAAAGAGGGGATCTCAGACTTTCCGAGGGGGGGGAGGGCAAGTCGAGCTGAAAGGTCGGTATGACCTTTTCTTTTCATTTGTCGCTTACGCGAGTACGCCTTGAAGCGATGGTCGTCATTTTTACATTCTGAGAGAGGAAGATCGAGAGGACAGGACGTCGACGCAGCGATCACCAAGGGATGGTCTCGCCCTCCTCGTTGAAGAACGAACCGGTCGGCTTGGGAGGTGCGACGACGTACTGCATAAACCTAGCGGGAAACAGCGAGAGAGGGAGGTGGGAGTCAGTTTGAGCTTCGCCGGTCTCAGAGGGACACGAGTCCAAGAGAACGGGGAGAACTGACCAGAGGTCGGCAGCCTCGGCCGTCGTCAGCTTCGTAAAGCCCGGGACGTTCCATTCCTTGGGCTGCTCGGTGTCTAGGATGCCGCTGAAAGACGACGACCAGTTCAATACTTACGCGGGACGTCAAGGTTGGTCTGAGCAGGAAGGGACGCACGGAGTGTAAAGCGCAACGTGGACGCCTTCAACCCTTGAGCTCGCCCGTTAGTTGAACAGAGTACGAGCCGGCAGCGGCTCTGCTGATTCCATAGCTTGCGAGATCGCCTGGGCGTGCGGCGTTGCTTGAAAGAGTGCGTCAGGCAAAGGCGACTTGTCAGGGTACAGTCGGCTGCGCGAGGACGAGAAAGGGTAGACAGAGAGAGGAAGACGTGGGACGAGAGAAAGATCGATCTTGCTGCGCTCGAGCAGTATGCGATCCGCTTGAACTGGCCCGTTCGGATGAGCGGGAGGAAGTGGTTGACGCAGTACATGGGCCCGTAGAGGTTGACTCGAAGGTTCTCGTCCAGGTCGGCATGCTTGCTGTACAAGAGGAGGGACAAGGGGGGACGCTGGTCAGTGTGATAGAAGCGCAGGTTTCAGTGGAGGTAGGAGAAGGACCCACATCTCAAGTGCCGTGTCGTACAGACCAGAGCTGACGCCGGCGCTGATGACAAGCATGTCGAGCCCGTGCTCTTTCACTACAAGCAACGCGCCAACCTCCTCCGCGGCAGCCTTCCCAAGAGAAAGAGGCGTCCTCGAGGATCAGCGTCCTAAGAGTCTCAAAAGAGTCTCGAGGGGAGGCGGGGACCGCTCCTTGACGCTCGCCTCATCCCCAATGTCCATCGTGACGATCTCGAGCCGGCGGGCGTACGTCTTCTGCAACGCGAGCAGGTCCGACGTACTGGACGTAACGCGCACGGTGGCGATGACGGTAGACGTAGGTTGCTTTGAGAAGACCGCACCGAGGAGGGCGAGGCCGATACCCCTGTTGGCTCCCTGAAGCGTGGCACCGGCGAGTCAGAGCAAAATCAGAGGGAGCGCAGAGTGTAAGAGCGAGGCGTTGAGGAGAGAACGCACAGTGATGAGGATGTTCTTGGGGACGGACATGGCTGGAGGCGAAGGAGGAGGGAAGAGATGGAGGAGATGAGACGGGGGATAAGAGGGACGCAAAAGATTGGATCAAGGGTCGTCAAGAACTCGTCTTATGACTGACTGCCCTGCGCCTGCTGCCTGTTCCAGCCTTCGGTCTCGCGGCCTGGGAAGTCAGCTCTCGTCGGGCTCGTCAGCAACAGTCGCTGGGCTGAGTGTCACTCGAGAAGGTGCCGCTGCAGGGAGAAAGCTGGACAGTGCGAGCTGCACGAAAGTTGAGTCTCCGGTCCTGAGACCGACCGCGCAGCAGACACTTCAATCTTCGCCTGACCAACGTTCAGCGACCTGGGTGACAAAAGAACGAAAGCGAAGCGGAGGGAGAAGGAATCATGAAAACCTGCAGCTCAAAGAGAGCCTTTTGTGGATGGGGGGCAATTGCTATCAATGGTTTTGTTCTTAACTCCTTCCAAGGATTGACGGAGGCGAACGGACGACGAGGAGATTAAAGGTCGCGCAGAGAAGGGGATGAGAACCGTAAAGTGTCGTCGAGGAGTGTTGGCCGGGAGGAAAAAAGCAAAAAGCGGTGGTACAACGTAAGGCAGGGGAGGATAGAGTGAGAGATACAAAGGACGAAGAAGATCGAGCGAGCGATTAAAGAAGCAGTGTCCGGCCGAGAGATTGAGAAAGGTCGACCTCTACTGTCCCTTGATACCATTGAGTTCTGCCTGCTCCTCGAGGGCCTCGGTCCGGCTGACGCTGATGGGGTCGAGGTAAGGTCGCTCGCCGACCGAGACGACCCGGTCGCCCCAGCGCGGTCGCGTGCCGTAGTCGTTCGTCGCCGTGTGCTGGGTCGACCTGTTGTCCCAGAGAGCGACCGTGTTGGGCGTCCACCGGAACCGGACCTGCAAATCGTGGTTCTCCGACACGAGCGAGAACAAGTACGAAAGCAGATGGTCCGACTCGTCAAGCGTCAACTGGTCGATCCGCTTCGTGAAAAATTTGTTGACGAACAGCCCCTTCCAGCCTGTGACGGGGTTCGTTCGAACGAGCGGGTGAGAAGCCGTCAGGTCCTGGCCCTTGTTGTCCGGGTGGCCGCGGGGTTCTTGGAACGTTCGACCGTCTCGGGCGGCCGTGTCGAGGAAGGACTGGGCGACGTGCGTCGCAGTGAGCGTCTCGAGGTAGGCCTGCATTGACGGCGACAGTCGGTCGTAGGCTTCGTACATGGACGCCCACAGCTGGTTTTGATGAGAAAGCAGACGAGCCGAACACCGTGTCAGCACGCAGCCCACCACTTTCTCTCCCCCAAACACAAGAAGAAAGGACGACGCACCGTATCTCCCCCTGAAGGAGGCAACTCGCGCATCTGGAGGCAAGCGTAGGAGGATGGCAAATGCTCGAAGGGGATGTCCGTGTGCTGAGAGCGATGAAAGAGGAAGGGTAGCGCAGGGAAGCGCGGGTCAGTTCTCGAACTTCTCGGCACGATAACACGCGAGCGAGCCGAAAAGAAAAAAAATGGACGACGTAAAGGAAGGACGACTCACCCAGAGGTTGGAAGCTTTCGACGAGTAGTTGGACAGCTTCTTTTGGTTGGCCTCGTTGAAGTCCTGAAGCAGCTCACAAAGCAGAGGATGGTTTTGTCAGCTTCGAGTCCGGTCGTCGGTCCTGGCCGTCAAAGGGAGAGAGGGCGGGCACACGACCACCATTCCCCCCTTCCCTTCATAAACAGGTTTCCGACAGCAGAGCAATAGGCAAAGGGATAGAACTCACGGCCGTGATCTTGAAGACAGCGCCAAGCTCATCGGTCGAGTTGGCGAGAGGGTGGATGTGCAAGCCCGACTCTGCCGGTCGACCCGAGAGCCTGCCCATGCCGTCGACGAGGACGAGCTGCTCCTGGGGCGTCAGGTCCTGTTCGCGGAAGAAGACGACGCCGCGCTGGGAGACGAGCAGGGCGAGGTCGCGGACGGCCGAAGGGGACGAGAGGAGGTCGCGCAGGTGGACGGAGGAGGGGAACTCTGTGCCGATGGCGGGCGTGAGCGTCGTGTGAGGGATGCTGTCGAAGGTGCCTTCCGAGACGAGGGCTACTGGGTACGAGGGAGT
Organism: Cystofilobasidium capitatum; assembly: GCA_014825545.1. Lineage (NCBI taxonomy): Eukaryota > Fungi > Basidiomycota > Tremellomycetes > Cystofilobasidiales > Cystofilobasidiaceae > Cystofilobasidium > Cystofilobasidium capitatum. The sequence continues at coordinate 108,109 of MVAJ01000020.1, forward strand.
GGCGACGGGCATGGTGCGAGGAAGCAGGAGGAGGAGGAGGAGGAGTAGGAAGGAGGAGGGTAGTTGGTAGAGAGCAAGAAGAAGAGGCTCGTGTGGGCTGACTGAAGAACGCCCAGGCTCCTGAGCGCACGACATCCCTATTTCTTTTCGCGACCCAACTTTTTTATTAAGCATATCGGAATCGATCAAGAGAAGGCACACCTTGTCAGATCGGCACTAGAGACTACAACGAAGAGACAGTTCTACAAAGTTAAGGCAGAGGAGAGGCCCAGCCCTCTTGCCCAGTAACAGGAGAGAGAAGCGAGAGAAAAAGAGGGAGAAAGGTAGGAAGTCGTGATCTGAAAAGTTCTCAGGCAGTCGCTCCATGGCCGTCAGCCGAATCCACGGCAACGAGGCCCTCCGTCCGAGAGGCCGACATCGGATCGTCCTCCATCGGACGATGCAGCGATGACGAGCCGGGCGGATCAGATAGGAGAGGAGGGAGGGCCGGAGGAAGCCAGGAAGGACCGGAGGGCGAGAGGACATCGGCTCGGCAGAGAGGGCACATGTGCGACCCCTTGAGCCATTCCTGGTTTGGAGACGCGTCTCAAGGTCAGATCTGGGCCGTCCCATCGTTCGCGGGTAGAAAAAGAGACGCACCTCGAGACAGTCCTTGTGCAGGAAGTGCCGGCAAGGGAGCGTCATCGTCAGGTCGTGTGGTTGGTACTGAATCGAAATGCGGAAAGGCTTCTGGTCAGGTTTGTGACCTCAAGGCGCGAGTGAGAAGGAGGCAAGGACTCACGTCGTCCAGGCAGATCGCACATCTCCCATCAGCCTCACCCTCCGTCCCTTCACGACCGACCAACACGTCCCTGTAACTGGCCACGCGCAAACACTTGACGACCCACTCGGGCGTGCCCCTCCGCACGTCAGGGATGCGCGCCGTCAGCTCGAGAAGGCCCTCGTACGACAAGTCGATGTCGTCCTCGGTCGCGAACTCGCCCGTACCGATCCCGCCGTTGGGCGTCTGAGAGAGGAACGAGAACAGGCTGGTGAACGCGACCGGGTGATGCGAGCCGGTTGGGTCGACACCTGACGGAAGGTGGGAAGGACGAACACCATCACCACCGAGGGTCGTTCGGTTTCGGACGCCAAAGGGGTAGAAGGGGACGTGTTCGTTCGACGGACGACCGAGGTTGGAGGACCCGGACGCCGTTGCCTGCTGAAAGGTGGCCGACGGCGGGTCGAAAAAGCTCCGCTGGCCTCCATCGTGCGCTCGACGAGTCAAACCGTCGTCTCCTCCGGCGGCATGCAAAGTTCGGTCGTCCGACCCTTCAAAGGGAGTAGCCGCAGCGGCCTCCTCCCCTCTGGCCGCCGCTCGAAGGCCCGCAAAGAACGTCTGCCGATGGCGGAACGTCGAGCCCGCACCGGCGTAGGGCGCACCGTGGTGCGGTTGGGTTGTTGGCGGGGCAGGGTACATGAGCGCGTCCCAGATCGAACTCGGAACGTGTCCGTGGCGCGTGCCGAGCGCCTCGAGCGTGCGTGTGAGGTTCGACGTTGATTCGCGCGGCCGGCTAGCCTCTGGCGTAAAGCTGGGTGGACGGTTGGACGAGGACGGTCCTGGAGGGAGGGAGGCCGACCGCGCGTGTTGCAGACGCAGCTCGGCCAGTCGACGACGACGGGCAGCGAGTTGCTCGCTCGTGTGCGCCGGCACCAAAGGTTCGGAGTCGAGGGCCTGTCGAAAAGATCGCTCAAAGTCAGACAAACGAGCCGAGGGAGGCTGCAAGAAGAAAAAGAACGAACCGAAGAGGGCGTGTTGAGCAGATCCATCAAGGATGCCCACTCGTCCCTTTCACCCCGACCGCTCCCTCGCTCCGCCAAGTCAGGCAGTAGCTGTCGTCTCCTCTCGTTATGCCGACTGAGGTACTCGGCGAGCCTGGACCCAGCACCGGACGGCGCAGCAGACGGCAGACCCGACCCGGTGCTCGTCGACGCTGTCTCGGGCGAGAGGGTCGGGCGGGCAGCGCCTGCCGACGTGGACGTGAACGCGTCCGAGAAGGGCGAGAAGGACGACGACGGTCCAGCGTGCGTGGACGAAGAGGGGGACGGGTTGACAGCAGCAGCCGACGACGAGAACCGTTCGGAAAAGTTGAAGTCGGTCGTGCTTCGCGGTCGAAGGGTCGGTGTCTGACGGGCAGCCGAGAAGGAAGGGCCGGTAGGAGGCGAGGACCAATCTGATGCAACGGCCGACGAGAACGAAGGCAGAACCGTCCCTGCACTGTCCGGGCTTGCGAGACCAGACGATAGAATGACGGGTAGACGAGTTTGCGGGTTGAGCCGACCGTAGTCCAGTGGAGGTGCTGGGACGTCCGCCTCGAACGATAAAGGCAGGCCGCTCTCCTCATCGTCCTCGTCGTCGTCCCGGAAGGCTGAGGTCAGGATCGGGGGAGCGAGAGTCGACCGTCGAGGAGTGGTCGCTCGCGACGAGGAAGAGGATGCGAGGGGCGTCGAGTGGTCAGCGAGAGGAAGTTGAAGCGGCCGCAAGAACGAGAGCAGAGGTGCCGAGGGTGCTGCGCCGCGAGACCGTGAGTCGACAGGCATAGGCGGCTCCGCGCCCCACGAATCCAAAGGAGGAGCCTCTTCGCTCATTGCCTCTGCGGTCTCGTCCACCTGCGTCGGTGTCGGTCTCCGTCGTCGCGCCGTTCCAGTCTGAAGGGTATCAAACCGAGACCGCGAGATGCCGAACGAACCCAGGTCGCTCTCGATGTGTTCCCCCTCGGAAGCGAGCCCTAGTTGGGCCAAAAGACCCGTACGTTGCGCCGTCGTCGACGAAGACGACGTGATAGGCTGCGAAGGAGTGACGGCGCCCGGTCGAAGGCGGAACGGTCGCAGACCAATTGTCGGAGGTCGGTCCACATCGTCGGCCTGTTCCGACGTCGTCGACTCGGGCAGGCTATCCCTCCACGAGTCTGACCTGAAGGCCTGCCGAACAGCGAAGGACCCCAACGGACTCGTGCTCGACCCAATCGGCGCCCAAGACCGGGCGTTCGACCTGCCGGAACTCGACCGCTCCGCCAGCTCGGTCCTCGACGTCGTCAACGATGAAGCCTCTTCAGACAAGGGACGACGGTCGAACGTCCCGCCCGCTTCGGCGGGAGAGACAATCGGCGGAGGCGAGCGCGTACGGATGCCCAGCCATGACTCGTTGGCTGCCCTCGAAGGACCTCGCAAACGGCCGGTAGCGTCCAACGCTCCCGGACGCCGTGGTCCAAAGACGGGGTTGCGAGAGACGAACGTCGAGCCTGTGGTTGGAGACGCTTCGTCCGCCTGTCGATCCACTTCCGAGAAGCCTAGGGAGGCGAGCGTCGAGGGGCCCGCAGGAACGGACACGGTCGATGGACGAGGGGCCGTCTGAGGTGGGGTCGGATGGAAGTACGACCGAGCCGATTCTTCAGGACGTTGCGCGTGAGCCAGACTGCTGAGCAGGCTGACTTCGGGCGACAGGGGTACAGGGACGGCGGTTGCGTTCCGGACGAGAGGTGGTCGACGTCGCATTGATAACGGGAGAGCGGAGGTCGATGGAGTGGCGAACCGACCAGCCGGAGAGAACGACGACGAAATGCCGTTGTCGGAAGACGACATGGCAGATGAGGAGGGACTTGGAGGAGGTGACCAGCGTGCGCGCTGGGTAGAGACCTGCTCAACTTGAGGACCGGCAGCAGGGGGAGCCGATGTGGGGACGGACATCCTCGCTGCCGGCGGCGACCTGTAGTTTAGGATGGCGTGGTCGTCGTCCTGCATCTCCTGGTCCTCTGAAGTTGCCGGCGGTCTCAGGGGAAGAATGACGGTCGAGAACGGGGGCGAGGAGTCGACGGGCGAGGCTACCCTTGGGTTGTGAGGCAGCAAGGGTGGACGCTGATCGGTCTCGTGGGAGGTGGAGTCGACCGTAGGTTCTCCTCGACGCCGCTTCAGCCGTTCCTCGATCCTCCTCAGCGCCCTCTCCTCCTCGAGCTCCTCGTCCTCCTCGCGCTCGTCGTCGTCCGCCCGGTCGGACCCTGGCCGCTCTTCCCCGGTCAGGCGATGTCGGTCGAACTCGCTGCCGTAGTACGACGACTCTCTCTCCAAGCCGTCCTCCTCGTCCTCGCCAGTTGAGCAGAAGAACGTGTGCGACCGTTTGCGACCAGCGATGAACGACGATGAGGATGACGGCGAGCGAAGGCTTGAAGGCGGGTGGGACAGGGGCGGTGGGGGTGCTCGGGACGAGCTGCTGACCAGGACGGACGGTCCGTCCGAGAACGAAGGCGGACGAGAGCTGTACGGCATCCTGAGGAGGCGTAGAGCGGAAGAAGTCGAGCGGGCAAGGGCAGGGAGGAAATGGAGCAGGGTCCTGTCTTGAGCTTGGGGAGGGCTGTTTCGAAGGGGAGGTGATGGAGCTGCTGGACTGGGGAGGAGGGGACCAGTCATCAGCAGCCAGACTCCAGCCAGCCTCTCTCACTCGTACAGGGCGCTACTCACACGATTTCGAGCTCGCGTATTTGATCTTAAGTATGTGTGTGTGAGTGTGCTTGGAAGGGAGGGAGGGCAAAGGGTTGGGGCTTTGGGTCGGGTCACAATCAGCCCAGCTGGCCGGCCCACAGAAGCCCAAGAGCGAGCGCTGCTGCGCGCCTCTTGGTTCCTCCCTTGCACTTGCACTTTTTTCCGAACGAGAGACAACGACATTCTCGCGCACCACACGGCGTCTGTTTCTGCAATGAGAGAGGTCATGCTGCATCGCACGCTGAAGAGTCCTAGGCAAAGTACTGTGGGTGGCGGAGAAAGGAGGGTGATAGTAAAATCAAAGGCAAGAAGTCAGCGCTCTGTGGGAGGGCCAAGAGAGCCTGAGTTCGTCGGGTACGCACAAACTGGTCATTCTTCTTCTTGGACTGGACCTCCAGAATACCAGAGTGGAAGTGCTCGTGCTCGAGCACCTTTGCGCCCTCCCGCAGCGCGATCATTCCAGCCTCGACACACTGTCAAAAGCAACGCAAACAGAGCACAGTCAGCCTCTACTCGAGCGGAAAAGAGAAAAGAGAAGAGAGAAAGGAAATGAGGACGCACGACAGCCTTGAGCTGAGCACCGTTGAACTCGTCCGTGCTCGCGGCGAGCTCCTCAAAGTTGACGTTTGGCCCAACGTTCATCTTCCTCGAGTGGATTTCCATGATGCGTGCCCGAGCGTCCTCCTTGGGCAGCGGGAACTCAATCTTTCGGTCCAGTCGTCCTGAACGGAGCAGAGCAGGGTCGAGAATGTCGATTCGGTTTGTGGCGGCGATGACCTGATACGAGGTAACGCAAAACCATCAGTCGCCCGGTCAACCCGCAAGCATCAAGAATGGAACGAGACGGACCTTGATTCGGTCGTCGCTTCCAAAACCGTCGAGCTGGTTCAGCAACTCCAGCATGGTCCGCTGCACCTCCCGATCTCCGCTCTTGTCGCTGTCGAACCGCTTTGTTCCGATCGCGTCGAGCTCATCAATGAAAATGATCGCCGGCGCCTTCTCCTTGGCGAGCTCGAACGCGTCCCGGACGAGCTTGGCTCCGTCTCCGATGAACATCTGCGAGAGCCAGTGGAGAGTCAGGTGGTGCACGAGGATGGACAGCAAGCGCCCGGAGTAGGAGACTCACCTGAACGAGTGACGGTCCGGCAAGCTTGAGGTAGCAGGCGTTCGTCTGAGCAGCACAGACCCGAGCAAGCAGTGTCTTTCCGGTACCTGAAGGCGATCAAGGTATGAGGGACCATCATTAGCAAACGGGACTTGTGAACGTGGGAGAGAGCGCAGGGGAGAAGAAGCGTACCTGGAGGTCCGTACATGAGAGCTCCCTTGGGCGCCTTAATACCCAGTGTCTTGAACTTCTCGGCCTGCTGCATCGGCAGCACGATCGCCTCGACGAGCTCCTCGACCTGCTTGTCCAGTCCTCCGATATCCGTGTACGCGCCCGTCGGTCGCTCCTCCACCTCCATCGCCTTGACTCGAGAGTCGTACTCTGCAAAAGCGGGGCAGGGATGTCAGACTCTCGCACACAATGATTAGGCTCGTTCAAGGTTCGATCTGAGGAGACGAACCTGCGGGCAACGTGTCCAGGACAAGGTACGAGTCCTTGTTAACTCCAATCAAGTCTCCCGGCTTAAGCTTTTCGCTCGGCACGAGTCCAACCAAAGGCAAGAAGACCGTCTGAAGACACCAAAGCAAGCTTCGGCGGTCAGTTTCAACCCTTCGCGACGAGACAGCGGAAAGGAAGGACACACTTGACGGGTGGACGTCTTGATAACTGCACTCTTGCCTGACCGCTTGTTATCCTCGTTCACGGCCGCCCCCTCGCCCTCATCATCCGCCTCAGCATCGATGTCGAGGATCTGTGCAAGAGGAGAAGGTGCGTGGGGAGTCTCAGTCCTGTCCTTGTCGCTTCGAGCGAGTGATCGCGAGCCCCTGTTCCCCCTCCTGCACACCAAGACTGCGCTGGATCGGCCCTTTCTCGCCCCATCTTGATTGGTGCTCATCCCAGCAGCACCGACAACGTAGGCAGACTGAACGCTTGAGCGAGACTGACCTCGACAACGTTTCCGACGAGGTAAGGCAGAACCTTGTTCTGCTTGATCTTTTGCTTGTTATCCGTAATCTTCTCCAGCATCTGTTGACAGCCGGAAACCCAACAGTAGGCAAGAGCAGGATGAAGATCCGACGTAGGTGAAAGAAGCGAGGCGAGGCGAGTCGAGGGCAGGCGCCAGGGGCAGTCGATGGGATCGAAGAGAGGGAAGGGAGGGTGGAGGGTCAGATCCCTGCGCCAGACGCAGACAATGAAGTGCCATCGGGAGAGACTCACAGTCGACTTCTCGTGTTGCAGCCGCATGTTCTCGCTCCTCATGACCTGTCCAACGAAGAGACGGACGCCAAAGGAGATTGTCAGTGATGGTGCTCGTGTGAGAAACCGAATGTGTGCTTGACCCCACTCCATCGCTCCTCCAACCTCATGCTCTGCTCCCATGAGCCCTCCTCTGTCGCCCTTCGCTCTCCACACTAGCGCGCAACCTCAGTACTGAAGTGACAGGACGGACCTTGATGTCGTTCTCTATGAGTCTAGCCTGGAGCTTGATGTCCTCTGGGCTAGCGTTGCGCACGTCCTCGGGCAGGTCGTCAAACGCATCCTCCGGCTCGGGTGTTGGCTGCTCTGACTCGGTCGGCGGCGGCGGTGCAGACGTGGACGGTGCTGCTGTTGGTGGTGGCGACGGGGGCAGGAGGGGTTCCGAGGCGGGGTCAGACATGGTGCTGTTGTGGGAGAGGAGCAGAGGAGGAGGAGAGTGATGGCAGAGCGTGGAGGTCGACTGCCCTCGCGCGAAGGGGCTCGAGTAACGCCGTCGTAACTTGTTGTCACGCAGAGTTACGCCCGGCTCCAAAGGCAACGGCCGGCCGACTCCGCCCACCTACCCTCTCCCTCCTCTCCTCTCTGCCTTGGGCTCTACACACGACACCAGGCATGCCGTCCCCTGCCCTGGTCATCACTTTTATTGCCCTCCCAGCGGCCATCTTCCTCTTCAAGAAGTCGGTCTACGACCCCTGTACGTTCCCTCCTCTCGCTCTCTTGCTTCCGTCCAAGCGGCTGCGCACGAGCCCCCAACCCAAACGCCTGACTCGCCGACTGCCTCGTGTGCTTGCTCCCTTTACGATCTGTTTGAGAGTAGACCTCAGCGAGAAAGCGGAAGCGCTCGTTCACCAGTTCGAGGCTCATCGACTTCGCCGGCGTCTGCGACGGCCCCGACGGTCGTCCAAGCCTGACGAGTCGGACATCGACCTGACCTCCACCGACCCGTTCCACGACTCGACGTCCGTCTCCTCCGAGGACGAGAAGTCAGTCTTGCTCGACCCTTCTTGCTCGGTTTGGAATCCTCGGACGGTGCGGAACGAGTCAGACGCGAGGAGACGGCGGCCCTGGGGACCCAAGGACGAGGCGAGCGAGGGCGGCCCGTCGGGGGAGGCTGGACCACCCCTGGGACGAGATCAAGCACCTCTGCTCGCCTCGTCTCTGTCGGTACTGGAGACGGAGGGACAGTGCCCGAAAATCCGAACTTCAAGCTGGGAGAAGTCGTTCCTCGGCGACCACCTGGACGTGCCGCCCTCCACCCTCCTCACTCGACCTACCCCATCCGCTGCCACCGATCCTCAGATCGACACTCCTGCACAGCCCATCGGACATCATCAGACACCTTCCGGGTCTAACTCTCAAGCACTCGACGCCGATGGCAATTTTGGCAGGATCGATACGTGGCGGTCAGCCGTCCCTGAACGCTCGCCAGTCCTTCCTCCTACCGCAAGTGTCGACCGTCAACACCCGGCCCACGACGGTCCTCGTCCGCCTCTCTCAAGTACAGGGGACGACTTCTCATCCTGGTCTGACGTACCGTCCGGAAGGACATCTCCGTCTCCGAGCGTTGTTCCCCCACCGCCTTCTCGGTCGATCACCACCAATCCCTGGTCAAGCCTCCCCACGTCCAACATCCCTCCGGCCTCGCTCTCCGACTTCGACCCTTTCGGCAACGGACCCACGCGAGCCTCCAACCCGACGTCCTCTCGAGAGCGCTCGGCCACGCTGTCGTCCGGTTCGGAGGAGAGCGCGTTGCTCGTCAACTCGCGGGATGGGCTATCAGAGACCGGGACGCCGACTGCGTCGGTGAGGAGCGGGCTTGAGACGCCATTTTCAGAGTGGTCGGAGGTGGAAAGTCAGGAGGGGCGGTAGGCGAGAGCTGATCGACGACTGAAGTCCAAGTAGGTTCTCGGCCACTTTGTTCAACCAGTCGACAACCGCTGACCGTGTCCTTCTTCCTCTGCAGTTCCCTGCTGGACTTCTCCCCTCTAAGTCGTCACGATCCACCCTCTCGCCTTTGCATGTCAACTCATCAAACACCCTCGCTCGACTTCCTCCCCCTCGCTCTTGTTCGAACTGGTGTACCTCAAGCGCCGCTCGAAACGCACCAGATACCCTTTCTTGTGTAAACGACCTTTCTCTTGAGGCCAGAACTCGTCTTGCGGCTTCCTTTCCGTTGCACCACTTCGTCCGTTCCGAAGACCCATTCTTGAAGCTCCTCCTGCTGTAAATCACCGTCACGATCCCTTGCCAATTCCTCTCTTCTCTCCCTCTCTCGTTGTTCTCTGCCATGCTTGATTGTTACCGTTTTCCGAAAGAGACTGAGTCCAGAGGAGCTCTCTTTGCAACGAAGGAGACTTGGACGCAAAAGACACGGCTCAACATCAATCGAGAGTACAGCGAAATACCAGAACTCGAGAAGGAAGCAACGGCGGGGAAGGGTGAAGACTTAAGACCTTATCTCTTACTCCGACCTTGACCGCGAAAACGCTTTAGGGAGGAAGGCAGGTCGGGGCGGGTGATTGACAACCCGCAAGCGCTTCTCGTCCGGGCAATGACGCTCGCCAGTCCCTCAATCTTTTATTTAGCTCAAAGTTCATCAGAATTGACTTGTCAGTGAGACGTCTTCGAAGCAGGGGTCGACGATGCCTGTCGACGTAAGATAGAGGTAAGAGGAAGAAAGGTGGGGTAGAGGAGACGGTACCTTGAGAGGAAGCAGGTCCTTTTCCAAATGGTCTAGTTTCCGCCCAGTCTTGATGAGATCGTTCAACTTGAGCGACTTGTAGGTGGCGTAGGAGCCAATCACCACCTCCTGGTACGCTGTGTCTTCTCTCCTTTCTGAAAGTCCAAGCAACGAACGTAAGACGAAGCGAGGAGGGGGTCGAGTCACGCAAGAAAGCCGTACCTGGACGAGCGAGAGCCGCAAGGGTGGACGAGTAGGTTTTGAAGACCCTCGTAGGAATTGGACGCTCATCCGACAACGAGGAGCTTGTTGACTGGGAGACCGACTCCTGGAGGGACGGTTGCGAGTTGAAGGACGAGGGGGTGTGGGTGGACATGATGTTGCGAGGGTTAGCGCGAGGGCTTCAGTTGGAAAGAGCAAAGAGAATATAAGAGGGGCGGACAGCCAAGCCGAGGAGGAGCACTGGCCCTGTCAGCAGAGACCATTGGTTGCCAAATTAGTGTGGCGAAGGGAAACGGGTATGACTCGAGCTGCTCTAGCTCGAGCGAGGCGAGCAGTCCGGTCAATGCGGGCGTCCAGTTCACGCTCGATCTTGAGCGAGCGTTGGAGAACCGCTCAAGTCAGCAAGCCAAGTGAGATCAGACATCAGTCAATCAGGTCAGCGAGCAGTTGGTGGTGGTTGCAGGCGAGGGAGAGCCAGGGCTGAGCCGAGCGATTTGAGCGAGGACGGAGTGGACTCGATCGCATGTCGTTCGCTTGTCCAGACTGGTCCACCTCTCTGCTTCTCCTTCAGGTCCTCTTGCTCTCAAGAACAGAACAGCAAGTGGACCCCGCGACGTGGTTTGTGAACTTGACGGGATGAAGGGGAAGGCAACATATGATGGCACAGAAACGAAGGAGAGGCCACCGACTTCGACTGGCTCGAGCGCTACAGAAGAGACGAAGTGAGGAGGAAAGATGTCCTAGAAAGCGAAGACGATCGTCGACCCTCGGTTGCCCTGTATCGTAACACCGTCTTTAGATCTTGGACCATCGCTCATCCACGACGACGGCAGACTGGGGTTGGTGATTGGCATGCCGTGCAGTCGTCTCGAGCGGGCGATGACGCTCGCCAGGGTTGGAATCTGCTTTCACAGAGAAGTTGCACGGAGAGGAAGTCAGAGGTGCGTCACTTGAGGAGAGTTGAAGATGAGGGCGAAGGATAGGGGAAGGTGTGGGAGAACGCACCTCCAATGCAAGTAGGTTTCGTTCGAGTAAGTCGAGCTTCTTGCTCGACTTGTAGACGTCTCTCGATCGACCTAGTTTGGCGTTGACATACGAGTTGATGACCTCCGCTTGGAACTCTGCGTCCTCCCGTGCTCCTGTAGACCGAGCCGCAGAGGGTGGTCAGACTCTGAAGCCTGGTGCAGACGCGGTCAAAGGAAGGCAGAAGGGACGCACCTGGACGAGCGAGAGCCGCGAGAGTGGAAGAGTAGGTCGAAAACGTCCTGAGAGGCAGTCGCAAGGCGTGCTCTAGGTCGTCCGACGGCGAAGAGCTCGACGACGAGGCCCATGAGTCGCTCCGAGACGTCCGTGCGTTGAAGGGCGGGTGGATGACGTCGGTAGTGCGCATCTCGACGGACCTGCGTGCCAGGAGAGGAGAAGCGGACGTCAGGATGAATGCCTTTTAGAGGCGGAATGGAGGGTGGGCGTACGTGTGGCTGACTTGGATCTGGGGGTAGGGGGAGCGGTGGACGGCGTCGTCCCAGTCATCGCGGAGCAAGCTCATCTTTTTACGCCGTTTCGAAAGGAAGAGATAGCAGAGAAGAGGAGGAGGTTAGTAAGATCCAGTCAGCAGGAGAAGAAGAGAAGAAGAGGAGAGAGAGAGTTCAGGTTGGTCATCTTCGAGCGAGAGGAAGGGCCATGACTCGAGCAGTAGGCTGAATGGCGTGCAGAAGCCGGAGCTCCTTCAATCATTTCCAGCAGAGTCGTATGGGTGACGGATGAGCGCCAATGTCGACGAGTGGCCTTCGAGAGGTCAGCAATCAAGAAAGAGAGGGTCGCTTGCGGAGGAGGTGGTAGTCGCAGGCGAGAAGGAGTCTAGCGCTTGAAGGAAGCCTCGCAGCGAGGCGAAGAGGCGGACGAGCCCTCCAAGCGCATGAGCAGCAGACATCCATCTCCTCCTCAGCAGCATCTCAGCAGCAGCAGCCTCTTCGCGCTTTGCAGGCCTCACCCATTCACCCCCAGGGGTCAGCCAGGTCGACGTCTCTCTCAGAGGGGAGCCCTTGCTAGAGTGAGCGACGCGGGCAAGCATTGCCTCTGCAGTGGCAGCGCGACGAGGGCGAGCGAGGTCAATGGGGGACGGAGTTTCGATCGACCGTCGTTCGCTTCTCCTCTCGTCCACTCGCCTCTCAGACCACTCCGTAGGAACGAGGGAGCATAGGATACAGTCGGTATGTACAAGAGTCGGACGTCGTACGGTCAAGAGCTGTACGCGAGCGTCTCGAGCGAGTCGGCGAAGACCAGCGTCGAATCCTTCTCGCCCTTGATCTGCAGCCCGTTCAGCGCAGCCAGGTCCGTCGAGGAAGGTAGGGAGAGATCGGTGGTATTCATCCCGTGCAGAGCTCGACTGCGAGCAATCACGGTTGGCAGGTGAGGGATCTGGGCAGGACACGGAGGGAAGAGGGAAGGTCAGCGTCGAGAAATCAAGCACGTGTCGGTCAGGGTGCAGGCTGAGAGCAGTTGAAGAGACGCACCTGAAGATGCAGCGTCGCTCGCTCGAGGTGATCAAGCTTCATCCCGACATAGGCCATCCCCTTTCCGCGAGCAAACTTGGAGTTGACGTAGTCGTTGATGATGGTCGAGAGGAGCGCGTCGTTCTGGACGGGTTGAGCACCTGACGACCGAGCGCGCAGCAGCAGAGAGAGTCAGAACGGACAGGCAAGCAAGCTGGACGCGAAGCAAAGAACGCACTGATCTGGGTGAGAGCTAGCAGGGCGAGAGGCAGCCTGTCGAACTTCCTCGGCGAGGCTGAAGGGAGACTGTGGATGTGGTGCATCGTGGACGAGGCGGAAGGCGAGATGGAGAGCGCGCGGGAGGAGGACGTTGTTGAGGACGACAGGATGGGCAGAGGGGTATGGACGGTCAGCGACGAAGGAGACAGGGCGAGGATGCTCCTTTAAAGGCTGAAAGAGTCAGCATCATTCGGGCGTCGCTGGTGCTGGTCGAGTCAGAAGCGGAGTTGAGGTCAAGCGAGGCCCGCCGCGTTGGTGGCTCCAGGCGAGGTTCTGGTCGCAGCCGGAGAGCCGAAAGTACTAGCGCCCACCACGTCGGGAAAGAGTTGGTAAGCAGAAGGCCAACGCATGGCGAACGTCTACATGCAGATATACGAGAGCATGAGGGCTTTAGACGGTAGGGACGAAAGTCTATTCGAGTCAACGCGCGACCATTCGAGCCTCCCTCCCTGTCTCTTCAATCCATACGACGTTTATCCTCGCTCTCAAGGACGGGGCACCTGTATTCATATTGTTGGTAGTTCGTGAACATGATGGAATCATTAAGGAGGAGAGACGCAAAAAAAGAAGATCTCGTTTCCATCGTCCTACGAGTGTCCAATCATCCGCTTCGATCTACCCGTCTGTTCCATCCTCCGAGCAACACCTTGCGCAGGAGCTTGCCGTCCAGATCGGACAATAGTGCGTTCTCGGGCGGAGAGTAGACGGTCGTGTCCACCATGTCCTACAGAGGAGAAGGATGTCAGCCCACGCTCTACGTTCTTTACTCTGCGCGGCGCAACCGCAGTCGGACGAACCCTGATGTCGTACGTCGTCTGCAGGTTGTCGTCCAGCTCCTGCAGGGCTTCTCTCGCCTCACCGTCGTCCCCAACCTGACAAAAGAAGACGCCCAGCTGGGAGAGCGGCCAGTGGCCTCTGTCCAGTCGGCGAGCGGCGGCGACGATGACCGACTCGGGGTCGTCCGACGGCGCGCTGGGTGGTAGGAAAGGGTTGTGTTGCGGGCGGTGACGAGTCAGCTTGATGAAGTTCCTGGGTGAAGGGAAAGGGAAGCCCATCAGTCCCCTCTTTGACTTGAGAGGAGGGTGGGATGCAGACTGAAGGACGCACCCATCGGTCAAGACGATCAGGTTCAACGGTTTGATTCTCTCCACCTCCTCCGAACTTTCCAGCGCAGCCAGCACCTCCCTCTCCTGGTCCAGCTTGCCAAGGTAGTCCAGCAGCACCTCCTCGACCTTGCCCCCCAGCGCAGTCACGCCCCCCGGTGAACCCCTCTCCTGAAACAGCTCGAGCACCGCGCTCCGACCGTCTAGACTTGATCCTTTGACGTTGGAGTTAAGGAAGCGGACTTCTGTTGAGGCTCCGACTCGACTGGCGAGGTCGACCAGGGCGCCGAGCAGGTGTTGGGTTGAGCTCCATCGATTTGAGTGGGTCATGGAGGATGAGTCGTCCACCAGAACGACCGTTTCGTAGCCCGTCAGCAGTCGGACTGGGTCCTCAGCAGAGACTTGTGAGGTAGGAACCGGAGAGGCGGGGGGCGATGGTGGACGGTCGGCGGGCAGGGTGGACAGCGGAGGAGGCTGGTACCGAGCAGCGGCCGCAGAGGAGGAAGGGGCCTGCTCGTCATCAGAGGCAGGAGCAGGTGCCTGGTTGGACACCTGGAGACTCTCCATGATGGCTCGAATCATGTCGGCATCTGGATTCGGGTCGGTCCTCTCGTACGCTGGTGGAGGGGTGGCAGCGCCGTCGGTTCCTGGCTGTCGAACGACGGGCGCTCTTCGAGCGGTCACCGCTCGCTGAGCGGCTGGGGCGGTAGGTGGAGGACGAGCGGAGGTCGTTGTTGATGTTCGACCGACCGAGCCTGGGTAATTGTTCGCTTGAGCGCTCGTCCGTCGTTGGGAGGCGATGGACGTCCCGGCCGTAGATGACGTCGGACGAGAAGCTGATGCTGCAGCGTTGACGTAGATCCGAGATGGAGGGAGCGAGAGCTCTCGACGGACAGCGATGATCTCCGCACCAAAGTTAGGGAACTGAAGGAAGGCAGGAGGCAAGTCAGCTCCGTCGGCCTCGTCCAGGATCCGTCGGAGGAGGGAGACGAGCGCACCCTCATCGCGACGAGTTCCTGCTCGAGCGCATCGAGCTTCCATCCGGTCTCTGCTCGGGTCTTGCCCTTGACGAGTTTACTCTGAGCATAGTTCTTGATGATGAGTTTTGCGAAGGACGGGTTGATGGCGGCGCGCTCTGGACGAAGGGGGACGACCAGCAGAAGAGGTCAGGGATCCGAAGCCGCTGACGGAAAAGCGGCGAGGGACAAGCAGAGAGGAGAACGCACGGTCTGCGAGCGCCGACAGACAGGTGATCTGCGAGTCGATGTAGAGGGCCATGGCTCCAGGGCTCTAGTGCTCGCAAAGGGAGTGTCCTGGCTGAGGGCTAGGACTAGCTGTCGAAGCCCCGGACCAGCGGCCTTCGGTTCTGCTGCGCGCCAGCAAGCAATCGCCCTCTCTAATTGCATTGCCCATCACTGTAACCTGCTGAGTTGCATAGGGTCGCTCGCTTCCCATGCAACGCTCGAGTCAGGCAGCCTTCCGACACCACCTTACTCGACCGATCGACTCATCCGGAGCAGGCCGTTCCGGCTCTGGCTGATCGCCTCCTGCTGCTTATGAATCGCGAGACGTTGACTGTCTGCTTCAAGACTCACCTCCGACTGGCGCAGTCTTTGGCCGGCGCAGTGCGTCTCTCTCGCTTCCAGTGGGCTACTCTCGAGTCACCTCCAAAACGGAGACTGGTACAAAGCAGGGCTCGAAACGTCTCCTGTGTGCTATCCATCCTCACCCGCCGCCTGTCGAAAGTGCCTGTCCAAACTCAAACTCACGAACGACTCCTTTCCTCGCAGACGATGCCCCCACCCTCCCTCCCAGGCTCCTCCGGACCCATCTCCATCCTCGCCCTCGAAACCCGCACGGACGTCCTCCTCGCTCTGGCCATCAAGCGTCAGTCCTCATCCTGCCTCACTCTCCACCCGTTCGGGCACGTCCTGAATCTCGGCGAGTTCGGTCTCGACTGGCCTACAGATCGGACGAAGGAGGCCTCGTACGTCGTGTCTGTGGTGGGCAGCTATGTGCGGTTGAAGAAGAAGAGAGGGAAGGATGCGTCGGAGATTGCTGCGAAGCTGGACGTGCTGGAACGGGCCTTGATCGCTCAAAAGGTATGCCCCGGCCTCCTCTCTTTCTCTGCCCCCCAACAAGAGACTGACTTCGTCTTCGCTTGCGACAGTACCCCGACTTCTCCTCCTCCGTCGCTCAGGTGCGGTACGCCAACGCACTCCCGACGACCGACCCTTCTCTGCCTTCGGCCCGCCAGACCGTCCGCGCATCCGGCGAGAAAGGGTCGACGATCACGCTTGAAAGCGGCTACTACGACGGCGATGACGACTGTCGACCATTGATCTCTTGAGAAGAACGACCTCACCCTCACCCTAGTCAACATGAACCCAGCCTCAATACCCTCATAGGGCGGGCGACCAGAAACTACTTCGCTCGTCGCTTTGCGCCAACACTTCTGGACAGACTCCTTTACCTCACACATGCCCCTTCTACTGTTCCAGCTTCATCACTCCGTCAAGAACCCCTCAAGGAGGCATGCGCACAAGTAGGCCTTGCACCGTTTGTGATCTTTCTGTACATCTCCTTTGTGCGCTTCTTCGTTCTCTGGTCGAGTCGGCGCGCAGATCAAATGTCTCCAAGAATGCGTTGTGTCATATCAACCTTTTCGCACAACTACAAACTTCCCGAGAAAGCTCGAGACCCCCTCTTTGTCGTCTTTCAAGGACAGGTCGCGAGAGGTAGCAAACCATGTGTGAAGGGCACTAGTTACAGGTGGTGTCTGTCGGAACCAACCGAATTCCCATCTTGTTCGCTCGCCCTCGACGTCCACCCATCTCTTCCTCTCTGTCTACGCTCACCTTCAGAAATGGCCTCCTCAACTCCCGCGCTCGGCTCTCAGGAACTTCCGGCATGCTGTACGACCGGGGCCGTCCACCAGGGTACCCCTAGGGGGACGTTGACGATCGGCCCGGGACGAACGGAGTACTACGAGGTGCTGCCTCAGGACAGGTCGAAGGCGAAGACGCTCGTTTTTCTTCCGTTCATCCCCTCTTCTTTCTCACTTGTTGATCTGGAGAGACTGACGATCGCCGTCTGCTCTGCAGGGACGCGTTTGGGCTTCAAGACGGATATCCGAACCCCAAACTTCTCGCCGACCAATACGCGGACGAGGGCTACCGAGTGTTGATCCTCGACATCTTCGGGAACGACCCCATGCCGCTTTCTGTTCTGGCTCGTCTCTCTCTCTCCCTTTGAGCGTCACGTTGTCTTGGTCGGACTGACTTGAGATGGGACTTGGGGCAGACGGAGAAGCCGGATGAGGAGAAAGAAAAGACGAAAGGGTTTGTCGCCAGGTTTTTGACGAAATTGTGTGTTCAGGCCATCGCTTCTGTAAATAAGAGTAGGTGCTGACAGCTCGGGGAGATCCTCGGGGGGTGTAGGAGGTACTCGATCAAGCTTGGAATAACGGGAGGGCCTTGGTTGCTCAGGCATCGAGATGCGAGTTTGTCGACCCTCTTCAACCATGTACCCATCACTCGAGACTTCCGCTGACAAATGAACCGTCTGATTTGCTCTTTCAGAGACGCTGGCGATCGTCGAGTCCTTTCTCGCTCTTGTGAGAGCGGACGAGGACGTGCAGAAACTCGCCGTTGTGGGATTTTGCTTCGGTGGCAAGTTCACGCTCCTTTCGGCCGGAGGTCAGAAGCCCATCGTCGAAGCTGCTGTCGCTTTTCACCCTGTATGTCTCGCCCTTTTGCATCTCGCTCGCAAAGTGAGCAAAAGGCTGATCGTTGATGTATTGTCTCGGGGGTGAATACGAAAATCAGGCTCGAGTTTCGATCCCCTCGGACCTCAAGTCCATCGAGAGACCGACGTTGATCGTCATTGGAGACAAAGACGAGTGGATGCCCATGGATCAGGTTAGGAAGGCGATGGGGGTTCTTAATGGGGTTAGGCAGAGGAGGGAGGGGTTGAAGTTGGACGTGGTCGTTTTTGACGGGGTGCGTCCGATCTCTTCCCTCTTTCCATCCCTTCCAGCGACATCCCTCTCGACAGTCATGGACTGACCAACTGTGATTTATCGACAGGCGAAGCATGGTTTCGCGATTCGAGGGAATGACGAGACGGAGAAGGAGAGGGAGTTTGCCAAGAGGGCGCTGGACGAAGGATTGTCGTTCCTCAAGGAGGTCGGGGTCTGAAGGGTGTCGGGCATGTCATGTCCAGTTCTGCTCTTGCACTCTGCATCGGAAACTCGCCGCAAGGGGCCGTCAACGAGATGAGGCCTGCAGCCTGTGTCCATTTCTTTTATGTGGCGACTTTCTTTTTAACGCTCTCCTGCGCCCGAGTGCCCCTATTTTTCTTGTCCCCCCTCTGCCAACATCTACGCTCAATTCTCTTACTTTCAGCTCCATGTCGCGTCGGTCCTCTACACTCGGCCTGCCTTCGCACGCGTCCACTGCCCTCGGTCGATCTGCTTCGTCCTCCTCGGCCTCGCACATGCGTCGGACTACGCTCGACGCGTCGCTCGACCCTCCACCCGTCGACGTCCTGCTCTCCCTCAAGGAGCGTCAGTGTGAGCAGGTGCGGCCTTCCTTCACACCTCTCACGATCTCCTCAGCTAGTGCTGATCCAGAGCTGATCTCTCATGCCCGACCGTGTCCAGCTCGTGGATCAGGTCGAGATGCTCCAGCGCCAGCTCGCCAGTCGACCCCCGAAGTCCGAGATCGACTCTCTCCGATCCGAATTCAGGTTCGTCCCCTCCTCTGCCCATTCAAGATCTTTCTGTTCAACAAGACCCTTGCTGACGAGCCACACACTCGCGGGACGGTACGCTCGCAGGATACAAGAGTCGCTCTTGTCGGGCTTCCAGCGCGAGAACGAGAAGGCCATGAAGGACATCGAGAGGGCTAAGGCGAGGGAACGACTGTTGGAGGCAGAGCTGGAGAAGCTGGTCGGTCCCAACTGGGCTGTGAGTCTTCCTTCCTTCGCTGCTTCGGACAGTTGATGCTCTGCATGAAGGTCTGACGCTCCGCTCTGACCCCTTTTCTGCTCGACAGATCTCGCTCAACCTTCGTCCGCCCTTCTACGATACCTGATAAACGAGTCTGGTAGCACTTGGACTGACAGATTCCCTGTTTTACTGTTCTCCGTTCGTTTCTCTACGTCGACACGCCCTCTAGCCTCATCAACCCCCCAGTCCTCCCCTTCCCTCTCTCACTCTTCCCCTCGCTTTCCCACCTCAGCCCCGTTGGCCCGACTAGGCTCAACACCCCTCGCATCGTCGTTCGTACCTAGCATGGAAACGAGCTTCCAGTCTTCCATCTCTCAGGAGGACAACAATAGCACGTTTGACGACGGCGGGAGTTCGGGTGACGAAGTGGAGGTCCGTCTTTGCTCTTCCTTCTGCCTGACGTTGGGCACACTTGATTCCTGTCAAGGAAACAGCGCTGAATCCTGCCCCCTCTCTCCCGCCACGGTGTATCGCCCGCGAATTTGCCAGGGTGCCGTCTTCTCCCCCGTCAAGGCTCGCCAACCGCCCCTACAGACGACCCAAATCCCACCTCCACCCAATCCGACCATCTCTCCCTTCCTCCCGCCTTCAGTCGAGGTGAGGCACGCAGACGCGAGTGCGCTGAAGGAGCTCGAGTCGGTCAGGCTCTTGGTGAGAGGGATGGAGGGTCGGTTGGCAAGTCGGGAGGAGGAACTTTTGGGATTGATCAGCAGGGTGCGTCGTCCACCACTTCCTACCTTGCGTCAAGCAGCGACTGCTCGTGATTATCTGGCTGACCGTTTCCTTCGCTCGGACGGAAGCGCAGGCTGAGAAGGAGAGTGAACTGTGGACGAGACGCGCCGAGGGCGTCGTTTGACGTGTAGGCCGACGTCGCCTCGATTCTCGCTTCTCCTTTTACCCACTCTGTGTTCTTCTGTCTTTCTCTCCATCCGCCATGTGACGACCCTACCCTTGCCCTTGGCGATAATGACCACTGTTGAGATTCAGAAGTGGATCTCTATTGGACACACCAGATGAAAAATGGGGGGGGGGGTTCTTGTCTAAGGGTCTGGAGGTGGAGGGCGCTGTGCTATCGCGAGCCCGGACACCCCAACACTCAAAGACGATATCCTCAGCCCTTCATAATCCCTTGCGACGCCATGGACGGATCCCAGTCGCCCCCAGCACTAGGCAAGCCCTCGTACCAGTGCTCGCAGTGCCCAAAGACGTTCTCAAGGTCAGTCGTCGCTTTGCCCTCGCCCCTCCTCTCGCCCCCCTCTCTCTGCGCATTCGCTGGCCTGTCCGAGCCCGGTTCGGGACGAGACTGACGCTTTGCCTTTCCGTCCAGACTCGAGTACGTGAGACGACACGAGAGGAAGCGTACGTTCAGATCCCCGCTGGTCCCGCTTGATCTTTAACGGTCGACCTTGGTTGGAAGGCTGACCTCTAGCCCGGATCTCCCTCCTCCTTGCTGCACGTGCAGACCAGGACCTCAAGCCGTTTCCTTGCCCAGAATGCACGAAGTCCTTCGCTCGATCGTACGTACTCTTCTCATCCCGTCTCGCTCTCGAGCAAGACATGGTCTGACTTGCGTCTCTTGGACTTGCACGCGCGCTCGCTCTTGCCCCCTCCACCTTCAGGGACGTCCTCCTTCGTCACCGACGTCGATGCCACCCGTCTTCCTTTGATGGTTCTGGAGCTCTCATCAACCCTCCCGCTTCTGCCACCGCTCCAGCTGCTCCTGCAGTAGCCACCACGTCGACCAACACGAAGGCGGCTCGAAAGGCTGTCGCTGCCCCCTACTCGATCCCCTCTTCGTCCCTCTTTCTTCCGCCTTCGCCACCCCCGACGGCACCCTCTCCCAACACCGCTGCTGCCCGAACGTCGGGACTGAACAGTGCTCCCTCGGGTGATGGACTGGCCCCGTATGCCATTCTCAACCCTTCGGGCGGATACGTCGTGTCCAACGCCTGGGCCAAGCAGACTCCGGCGCAAAACGACAAGACAGGCTCGGAAACTCGCCAGATGCGACCCGATCTCTCGTACGCGAACTTCCAGATGGATCCTTCTCTCGCTCAGGCCGGGTTCGGGATCGCAGGAGGTCGGTTGGGCGCGTGGAACCCGGCGGACCCGTCGCCGCCTACGACCATCTCGACCGACTCGCCCGAAACGTCGACGTCGTCCGGCACGTCCAACTTGGAACCCTCGCCCGGACCGGTGGGTAAGGACAACACATCATTTTTGTCGTCCGGTTCGAACGACCTGGGCGGTCAGCACGGAGGCAACGGGTTTGCTCCGCTCCCATCGCCGTCATCCTTCCTTCCTCCTTTCTCGCCATCGGCCTTCTTCAGCTCGAACAACTCGTTCCCCTTCCCCGCTCCGTCTCCTCTCTCGAACAACCAACTCCCGCCCTTCTCGCCCGGCCAGTTCCTCAGTCAATTTAACTTTGGCGAATCGCCCGCCCCTGGCCAGTCAACGTTCCCCGTCTCGCCCGGCGCCGAGAACCACCCCGAAGCCGGCTTCCTGTTCGACGGATTGCTCTCGCCTAACTCGCTGAACTCGATTCTCGCTCTGCCGTCTCCCTCCACTCTAGGGTTCTCGACGACGACGACGTCGTCGGACGAGGAGTCGAACGGGAGGGCGTCGCTGAGGAATATGGAGGAAGAGGAGCTGAGGTTGATTGAAGGTGGGGCTTGGCTGGTCCCCGAGAAGAGGATGCTGAGCTCGGAAGGAGGCCTGAGAGGTCAGAGGGGAAGGTTTGACGAGTACACTGTCAGCCCGATGGATCCGTTCTACATCGATCCGCAAAAGTTTGGCGGTTGTTACGGTGCGTTCCTAGTTTCTCACCGACATTCTCCAACTCGGCGGGTTTCTGACGCCTCCTCCACACCTGTCTCCTGCAGCGGTCGAGCACTGGCAGCTGCCACCTATCCAGACCCTCACAAAGGTCGCCCGCAGGACCGTCACGCAAGTGATCCCTCACCTTCCCTTCCTCCACATCCCCTCCTTCTCGCTCAACAAGGTCCCAGGCTGCGTCGGGTTCGCCATCTCGAGCTGCGGTCGACCGCTGAGAGGGCGCAAGGACATGCTGGGAGAAGCAAGGGAGAACGACGGGGACGAGGATGGGGGACCGGGTAGCTGGGACGGGCTCAAATCGGTTGTCAAGACGGAGAAGACGGACATGCTTGTCAGGGTGCGTTGCTCCCAACTTCTTGCTTTCGTCTCCTTGAGCTGGTCAAGTGACACTTTTCCTTCCTCGCACGCGACAGAGTTTCACGAGGAGCAAGGGCGTCTTGTTTACGGAGTACAACCTCGGACTGCTGCAGGCCTTGCTGCTTTACAACGCTCCCGCGTTCCTGTCTGACTCGCAAGAGCAGCGGATGGGCGCTCACATGCACCTTGGCACCATCATCAACGTACGTCCCTGCTTGAGCTTCGGCAGGCATGCTTGACTGACACCTTGCTTGTTGGGGCCAACAGATCGCGAGGCAGATCGGTGTCTTTGATGCCGAGAACGACCATGTCAAGGGGGCGCCGACGTTCGACTGGCAGGAGAAGTCTTTGGAGTCTGAGTGGCAGAAGTGGATCAAAGCTGAAGGGGCTCGAAGGTACGAATCCCACAGCATCGTCCTCCCTAACCGTTTCCACGCTGACGAACGTCTCGTCACTTCTCAGGACGGCCTGGATTATTTACGTTCTCGACACGGTCGCTTCGCTCGAGACGGGCTGCCCTCGACTCATCTCGGCCAGCGAGATGGCCGACTTCCCCCTCCCTGCGGCCGACCCAGTCTGGTGCGCGCCTGACGCCGTCTCGTGGATCAACGCCGTCTCGGCACTCGAAGCGTCCGACAAGACGCTCGCTACCGCCCTGGGCTACCTCTTCGTTCGACCTGGAGAGAAGGAGACCGAGTGCCTGATGAACGCTAAGTGGCAGAGCGGACCGTTCTTCTGGTTGTGCTGCATCCTGACGATGACGAGGGAGGTGGTGGAGCTTGGAGAGGGGAAGAGGAGGGCGATGGCGGGTGACGGGGTCAGGTGGGCTTGGTGGGCCAAGGATGAAGACATGCCTCAGTTGATCTCGGAGGCACTCGAGAGGGTGAGTTTCCCTCCTTCTTAAGTGCAGTTTACGCAGAGCGCTTCTTTTACTGACTCTCTGGCTTGTACTTCACTCAGTGGCGACGAGGATGGGACTTTGACGCTCTTTGCACCCCGCTTCTTCCGACGACGCTCGGCTGTCTTCCGCCTGGTGCCGCCATCGTCGACGGATCGGACTCGGCCTCGCCGGAGTCGTTCTCATCAGGCGCCAACTCGAGTCCAGGAGACGGGTCTGCGTCGAACGGAACGTCCGGCGGTCTGCAGGACCTACCTTATGCCAAGGTTTACTTCTGCCGGGAAGCTGTCAGTCCCCCCTTTGCGCCCTCTTTCGTTCGATCGATTCGTCCTCTGACTCGCAAATCTCCTCTTCTCTCATCAGCTGCCCTACTTTTGGTTCAGCAAAATGCTCCTCGGCATGCTCACGCAGGCCAACCCGCTGGGCGTTCCGCAGACGGACGGCAATTTCAAGCCCGGTGTCAATCAGTTCCGGGCCAAGGGAGTCGACTACAGGGCCGTCCTGGAGAGCGCGAGGATCTTCGTAGGTCCTTCCTTTGCTCCTCGTAGATCTGCTGTTGACCTTAGCTGACCAACGATGG
Organism: Cystofilobasidium capitatum; assembly: GCA_014825545.1. Lineage (NCBI taxonomy): Eukaryota > Fungi > Basidiomycota > Tremellomycetes > Cystofilobasidiales > Cystofilobasidiaceae > Cystofilobasidium > Cystofilobasidium capitatum. Next base: position 131,443 of record MVAJ01000020.1, read on the forward strand.
TTCCTCCTGCAGTCGAGAGCTGGCGAAGGACTTAGATGACGGATTCCTCATACCGCCCTCACACCTCTCTCTTCGCCCATACTCTTGCCCGTTGTAGCTCAACTTGTACTTTGACTTCTGTACCTCCCCCTTCTGTTGTACCATGGCTGCTTTGCACTTTTGAGAAAGAGGCTCGTGTCGTCATGCAAGGCCATCGTCCATCGCCAAAGATCTATCGCTGCTTGTTCCACCGGCTGATGAGCGACTTGACACTCTTCCTCTCCTCTGCGTCGGTCTCCTCCTGAGAGGTGAGATCCTGTCGAGGCGGGGTGATCCCGGCCGGCGCTGCGGCTTGGCTGCCATTCGCCTCGGGCGTGACGTTTTTGAGGGGCAGAACGTCCCTTTTGGCTGCCAGAGTAGAGCTTCGAGAGAGGCCGGGTGCAGTGCTGCTCGAGAGAGAGCCGTTCTGCGTTCCTGCGAACCGCTGGGTGGCAGGGTTGGGAGCGACTGTTGGACCGGCGGTGGGCCTGCCGTCCGCGGTGACCGAAAGCGGCGAACCTCGGTCGTATCGTTGAGCAACGTTGGAGATGGACGTTCGTCGTTGAGGTTTGGGCGCGATGATGGGCATAGGAGCGGGCGACGTGGGCGTCAGCGCTGGCTCCGGAGTCGTAGCTGCCGAAGTTGTAACGTCCGAGATGGGAGCGAGCGTCGGCGGAGACGTGAACAAGTCCGCAGCGCCGCCGAAGGAGGACGACGAGTAGAGACTTTGCGGCCTGGGTCGAGGGCGAGCGGACGAAGTGGACGAGATCGTTGACGCTCGACCGAGGGTCGTGCTGCCTCGTAGGAAGCCTGACGCCGACTCCGAGTCGAAAGTCGGCAGTCGGCGAGGCGCGTTCGCCGACGCGAGAGACGGTGCGTAGCTCGAGGTCGACTTGTGCGATGAGGTACTGGATGGGCGAGCGAAAGTAGATTCAGGCTTCTTCCAAGATTGCGCCGGAGGTAGAGAGATGTCGATTTGAGGTGACTTCTGAGAAACTGCTGAAGGCCGGAAGGCGTCTTCGGGCGCAGCCGGCTCTTCATCGCTCGACTCGTCCTCAAGCGTGGATGTCGAAGAATCTCCTTGGAGTTTGGCGCGAACGGCCTCGACGGGGGACCATTTGTCGCTCATAATGGAGGACGATATGGGAGTCTTCAGCGCCGGCGGTTTGGCTGCTTTGACAGGAGGCGACCGCGGAGCCTTGATCACGGATGATGCTGCTGGTCGCGTAGAACTGGCAGGTTTCAGAGCGATGGGCGGGCGAGTAGGTTCGGCCGGTTGGACGGGTAGCGGCGCGGGCGCAGGTTGAGGGGAAGGAGTGGGCCGAAGGCTCGGGAGGTCCTGCGCCGGACTTGCGTCCCCTGTGAGCCAATCATCGAGCTGTTTAGGCGGTGGTGGCCCCTTCTTGACCGTCTCTCCTTCCCCAGTCCTGGAAAAGTCTCCGTCGTTCCGTTGGACAGAGAATGTCGTCTGAGGCTTGCTCTCCGCGTCTCGCATCGCCATGCCGGTGACCTGAGTCGACCGAGGCAGAGGAAAGACGGGTTCCCGATCCGTGATCGAAGGTGTGGGCTGACCGGCCGATCCAGTGTAGCTCCTGCCAACGTGGGGCATGAACCCAGCGGAAGAGGGAGTGGTAGTCGGGGGAGTCGGCAATGGCGAGACGCTTGTCGACCGGAGATCCAGCTCCTCGACGGACGGGTACTTCTCATCGAACGACGGCTCACGAGTCGGACCTGCCGGACTAATAGGAGTGGACAGTCGGTCGGTCGACTGAGGTTGCAAGAGGGGAAGAGTTGGCGTCGCCGAGCTGGGAGGGCGAGGGGAGAGCATCTGGCCGCCGATAGGCTGTGGCGAAGACGAGAGAGGGACAAACGAGTCCGTGAAAGAGTCTGCGAACCCGTCGAAGGCAGACGAGGACGAAGACTTTCGAGGAGGAAGGGACGGAGGAGGCCCGAGAGAGTTTTGAGCTGAAGGAGGGATGAAAGCGCTGAAACCCGAGGTCCTTGACGAGGCCGTCTTGCTGGGCTTGATGGACGGCTCTTCCAGATCTGCAAATCCGTCGAAGGTGCCCGTCTGGGGCGATGGTTCCGAAGTGGTGCCCTTGAAGCTGCCAAAGCTTGACCAAGAGTCGGTAGTCAGAGACTTTGCTCGGGCTGATCCTGCGCTGACCGATACTGCCGTGGCTGGGGTTTTTTCTCCGGTGACGTTAATAATAGGCTTGGTCTGCTGGGCTGGAACGTCCAGCGGAAAAGCAGGGATGGTGTACTGAGGCTCCAGGACCTGCGGTGGCGGACCCTTGGTGGGTGGGGGATTCGGGTTGGCGACTGGCATCGCTACCTGAGGAGAGGCTTGACCTGGAGCTTTTGTCGGTCGGCCTCGTCGCATAGGAGTTATGTTGGCTGCTGGGGCCGGTTGAGGAGGTGGAGATCCGACAGAAGAGATGATGTCGAAGAGATCGGTGCCAGAGGAAGAGGGTTGCGAGGAGGTAGGTTCATCCTGAGCAAGAAATGACAGCAACAAAGTCAGCGCTAAGCAGGAGCGAGGTCTAGGCCGTGAGACTTACGTAGTGGTAGGGCGACTTCGTCCCGCGCATGGAGTGAACGGTCTTGAGCAGCTGGACAGCCGAAGGCCGTTGCGAGCCGTGCTCTTGCAGCATGGAACCTGCGGGTGAAAGAGAACTGTCGGCACGCGCTGCGTTGTGGAGTGAAGTTAAAGAGGACTGACCGATCAAGAGGTTAAGCTGATTCGAGTACGTCGGGTATGGCGGGACTCGATACTGGACGTTGAGGATGGCCAATGGACCGTGTTCCTCACTGCAGGCGCGCAAGAAAAGGCTAAAGGGTCAGAATAGTCTCAGAAGAACGAGGGAACAGGAAAGGCAAGGGAAGAGGAAACGCACAAGGGTGTCGTGTAGTAGCAAAGCTTGTACAGAAAGACTCCGAGTGCCCAGATGTCTGCGCGCAAAGAACATATGGACCTGGTCAGCCGGAGCGCTTGAGCGCGGATAAGAGTGAAGAGCTGACCAGCTTTCTCGTCTATCGGGCGCCTTTGGTAGACGTCCACCATCTCGGGCGAACGATACTGCATGGTCGTGTGCGTGTTGATGTCGAGTTCGACCTCCTTGATCTCGTGCAGGTTCGTCGGCGGCGGCTTGGGGTAGGCTGCACTTCCAAAGTCACAGAGCTTGAAGATGTTCGTGCCGGCCTGTAGAATGTTTTCGACCTTAAGATCTCGATGAACGAGCGGTTTGGGTCGAAGGGAGTGCATCTTGGCGACTCCCTCGCAGACGTCGACGAAGATCTGGAGGATCTCTTGCTCGGACAGCCGATGTTGGAGCCGACTGTTGAGCAGGTCGATGATACCTCCTCCAGCGCAGAACTCCATCAGGATGAGGACCTCGTGCGTTCCGTCTGGAAGATGAAAGGCGTCAGCGTCGTGCAGATGGACGATGTTGGGGTGCCCTCGGAGCAGTTTCTACCAGCAACAAGGGACAGTGCACGGGTCAGCACGCCGCCTTCAGAACTCTCGTCTCCAAAAGACTCTCTCTGCCCGCTCGAGCATTGTAGCAGTGGCCTATGGTGCCCTTTCGACGGTCAGGCGCAGACGCCCTGACCCTCCTTTCCTTCCGAGCCAAGTTGGACCTGAAGAAGCAGCAACTCACCATGACCTCGACCTCCCTCCGGACCTCATCTAGCAGCTTGCGATCTCGAACAGCCACTCTCTTGAGAACGTGAAGGTCGCGACCCTGGAGCTTCTCTTTAGTCTTGACGAGGTAGACGTGCGCGAACCCACCTGGCGAGAGCACAAAGGAGAGCCCATCACAAGCACCCCTGAAGGTCAGCATCTGCTTCCTCGCACGTCAAGGTCGACTCGTCCAAGAAGGAGCACGTACCCTCGCTGAGGTATCTCTCGACGGTGACCTGGATCTTGCCGACTCGGAGGACCTGACCGGGGACAAGCGTGCCCTTGTTCTGCTGCTGGGGCTCAAGAGGTTGGGCCATCGCTCGCTGCTGGGGCTGACCGCCCGGCGGGAAGCCGTACGTCTGAGCCTGAGGCGGGACTCTGTTCATCATCTCTGGCGGAGACGACGAAGAGGTCGGGAAGGGGGAGGGAAAAAGGGCGGGGGAGGGAAAGTCGTCGTTGAGGTTGACGGGTTCGGACGACAGGGCGACAAGGGGCGGGTCCTCGAGTCCTGCCGCAGACTGCGCGATCACATCAGGAACTTCAATCTTCCTTCAAGAGACTGGAGAGGCCCGGACAGAAACCGAGCAGGGTCGCGAGAGAGAGCAGAGTAGCAGCGAAGTGCTTTGAAGAGCGCGGGTCGATGTGGCAAGTGAAGTGGATACAGTCGCCCTCTGAACGCTCTACAAATATATCCTCCTTCCTTCCTCCGTGATCTACTCTCTATATACCGAACAGGCCCGAAGGTTGACGCTGTCCAGATTTAGAGGTTGGACTTCTCCTCGGCCCCTCCGTAAGACTTGGTGTTCTGATCCTCGACGGGCTTCTCCTTTCCGGGAACCTTCTTGCCCAAGACGATGGCGAGAGTCTCCTCGGCGATCTTCTCGTCCGACAGGTCGGGGATGGGCTCCTTTCGAGCGATGCAGCCGATCTCAAAGACGGAGGTGCCGGTCTGGTACGAGGGGTTCTGCAGTCACGAAAAGAAGGGCAGGTGTCAGCGCGTCAGAGCCACTCCCTTCACACAAAAGGACGCAAAGGGACCACCGAAGCGACGAGGTGTACTCACAACCTTGTTGTCCTTGGCCTTGGTGATCTTTCCCGAGATGATTTCCTTGCAGAAGTACGGCGCGGAGCAGAGGGGGCGGGCCAGGCCAATGATGTCGGTCGAGCCCTCCTGCAGGGCAGCGTTCATCGCAGCAGCACTTCGGAACCCTCCAGTGACGGCGAGCTGTTGGGTCATACAGCGTCAGATGAGGGCATCAGAAAGATTCGGTAGAGAGGAACGCACCTTGGCGCCCTTAACGAGCTCCTTGGTAGCGGCAGCGAACTGCTCGAGAGAAGGCACAGTCAGTCAAAAATCCAGCGGTGAAAGAAATAAACAGACGCACCTCGACGAAGTAGCCCTCTCGAGCCTTAGTCGACTCCTTCTTGTGCTCAAAGCCGGTCTGTTCGTACGTTCCTCCGGAAAGCTCGATGAGGTCGAGACCCTTGGCGTCGAGCCACTGAGCGACCTGTCGCGACTCCTCGGGCGTCAGACCTCCCTCGCTGAAGTCAGCTGAGTTCATCTTGATCTGTGGAGGGCAGATGTCAAGGGTCAGAGAAGGAGTCGGGGAAAGGGCGAGGAGGAGGGCATACGGAGAGGATGAAGTCCTTGGGGACGCGCTTCTTGATCTCATCGACAATCTCAAGGATGAATCGAGCCCGGTTCTCGAGGGACCCTCCGTAGTTGTCCGTTCGCTTGTTGACACGGGCGGAGAGGAACTCTGTGGGGGAAGAGGGAGGAGGGAGTTTAGAGCCAATCTTGCCGTTTTAGATGTAGTTCTTTCGCCCTTCTTCCAGTCCCAACGCCTCCCCAACCCGTCCTTAGTATTCCAGATGACGTACGCGATAATAGGTACCCGTGTGCCTGGCCAATCACCATGGTACACAGTCAGTCTTTGAGTTTAAGAAGGTGACTAGAAGCGAAGAGAGGGCTCACGGAGTGCTGAAACCAAATAAAAACATCACAAGGAGGTAAGAGATCGGGTGAGTGAGGAGGAGGAGGTTGTCAGAGTCGACGAGCAAGCGTCAGTTCACCCATCAGTCGTACTCCAAGACGATACGAAGGCAGGAGACGCACCAGCTGAGCACCGTCAGCACCGGCGTCGTAGAGAACCTTGGCCGCGTGGGCGAACGAGTCGACCAGGTCCGCGATCTCCTCGACGAGAAGAGGTCGAGGCTTGGCGAAAGTCATTCCGCCCATGGGCTGGAAGCGCAGAAGAAGCGTTCAGGTGGGGAGCAGCAGTAGGACGCGTAGAAAGATGGACGGACAGGGCACTGCTCAGAAGAGGACGAGTAGGGGTGAGGGTTGATGTCCTGGCTCGTCTGTCGTCCTCCATTGGTAATCTGACCGATGACGAGGGAGCCGTGGGCTTTAGAAGCAGCGATGACAGGCTTGAAGGCCTCGACAGCATCCCAGGGCTGTAGCAGAATGAGTTGGATGGTCAGCTTTTGTGAAAAACAGGGAAAGAAGGAGACGGGCGTACGTTGCGCTTGTCGATGACGGCGTTCTTCTTTGCCTCAGGCTGGGTTCGGTCGACGGGCAGATTTCCGAGGACGATGGTTCCAATGGCGCCCTCTCCCCATACCTTGTAAAGCTCAATGTACTCGGGGGTAGGCCTACCCCTCTCGTCTAGGTTGTCGTCGGACCAGGTGCAGAGTCGCTCGGTCACTGAAGAGGGGGGGAGGGAAGCCGTCTGTCAAAACTCAAACTGCACGCTGTACCAGCAAGAAAACGCGAGAGGCAACTCACTGGCACTCTTTAGGAACTAGAAGCACCTCGAAAGTAAGCAACAGGGAAAGTGCGTGAATCTGGTGATGCGAGGCGACGTTGACAGGCGAGCGAGAGCTCGATCCAGAGGAAGGCAGGACGTACGCGGTTGGGGGCCGTCTTTCCAGAGTGCTTGAAGGTGATGGGCGAGGCGACGGTGATGGACATGTTGAGCGAGGTAATAGAGAGAGAAGGGAGGGTGATGGGGTTGACGGGGTTGATGGATGGTATCGAGAGGGTCGACCTTTTCGTGGGCTGAATTCGGACCAGGGAAGGAAGGCTTGCTGCGCGACTCGACTGCTTCGTCAGGCAGAAGTGGAGGTTTTCTCGGCGTCAATAGGAGACCCTGACCGTGAGGAGTCTTCTGACGCGTACACGCACTCGTTCTGGCAGAGGGACAATATGCCAGACGTTAGTAGAGGGAGAGGAGACGACTGGGAGTGAGCAATGGTCGGTGGACGGATCGGGCGGTCGGAAGGAGGTTGGGATGAGGGCAGAATTCGTGCAATCTGAACGAGGAAAGTCGTGTCCATCGTCATCTTACTCTTCAGCCGAAGACGTGTTGAGGGCAAGGAAGGAAGGGTACGGAGTTCTCCCCTTTACATCGCTCACGGCCCGTCCTTCTGTGGCAGCCCCGTTTTACCAGTCCACACCCTGGTCCCGTAGTTAAATGACCCTTGGTCACCTTCTGGCCAAACCCACTTCCAAGCAACAACTCCACTCGTCTGTGGCAAAGACTTCCTCAGGCTAGCCCCCCCTCCCAGAGATGCGGAACGAAGGCCTGAAGGAAGGACGAAGAAAAGTCCTTGAGTACGACGATCGAAAACGGCCACACGCTGTGGTGGTTGGCGATTTGGCGGATGACGGTCGAGATGGCGAGAGGAGGGGAGCCGGAGATGACAGCGTCGACTTTGTCGACCCACCGGCCGTCGCGGGAATATGGGTGCTCAGCCGACGGGAGTTGCATCGTGCGCAGAGAAAGCTCGAAAATGGTGCTGGGAACGCTCGAGGTCTTGATGGTCTTCGTTCCGTTGTTGCGATGGAGGGAGAGGGAGAGATACGAGCCGAGGGGGATCAGGACTCGAGTTGAGTTGAGGTCCTGTAGGAATTGGGTGAAACACAGTTGGCCGTGGTTCGAGAGGCTCTCCAGAAGACCACCCGGATCGTACGAGGGAGGCCTGTCTTCCAAGAACGCTAGCAAGAAAGTTGCAAGATGATGGTGAGCGAAAGAGATCAAGTTGAAAAAGGAAGCCGTGAGTGCCATAACGTACCAGTCTCGGGCGAAGGATCGACCGCCCGCCGAGCGACAGCGCTGCGGCCTCGCGATGGTAGCGCAGGAGATGCGTCCTCTGAGCGTCCTCCTCCTCCGTAGAGACCATCAAGATGAAGCTCAGCTTGTCGAGTCGGTGCGTGTAGGCGAACGGCGGCGCAGCGATGTCCTCAAGAAAGGAGATCGGTCCTCCCACGACGTTGCGATTTCCATAGAGATGCCAGCAGAGCGGCGGTTCTCTCCGCACGGGAGGGTTCACCCCCTCGATGATTTGCAAGGTTTTGACCCACGCCCATCTCTCCTCTGCCATCGAACCGGTCGTGAGGAGGCCCGAGCGAAGATCGAACAGAGCGACCCAGTCGGCCGGCTTGGCGATCGTCACGGTCGACCAGAACAGAGGTCCCACAAAGTCCCTCCAGTCGTTCGACAGTGCGCAAAGCGACACGTAGTCTAGAGGGGTGATAGCGCCGTCTGGCGACCGTTCGAAAGCTGTCGTGAAGAGGAGGCGCAGTATCTCGGTGGGGAGGCGCGCCGGCATGATGGACTGACGGGAGAAGCGGACTTTCAGCCGACAAACCTCCAGATGACGCAAGTTGAGAGCGTACCTGAGGAGACCGAGTATTAGTCTGAGAAGAGTGGTAAGTGAAAGTGGATGGTAACGGGTGCGGGTGGGAGGGAGCAGTCCCGGTCGACCGTGTGCCTGGCAATCACCATGGTACACAGTCAGTCTTTGAGTTTAAGAAGGTGACTAGAAGCGAAGAGAGGGCTCACGGAGTGCTGAAACCAAATAAAAACATCACAAGGAGGTAAGAGATCGGGTGAGTGAGGAGGAGGAGGTTGTCAGAGTCGACGGGCAAGCGTCAGTTCACCCATCAGTCGTACTCCAAGACGATACGAAGGCAGGAGACGCACCAGCTGAGCACCGTCAGCACCGGCGTCGTAGAGAACCTTGGCCGCGTGGGCGAACGAGTCGACCAGGTCTGTAATCTCTTTCGACGAGGAGAGGTCGGAGCTCGGGAGAGGGGCCAGGGCAGGGCGACCGAGTAGAGCTGGATCCCACACATCGACAGCAAGGCCAGCTGGCGTCAGCAGTCCAAGACGATCCCCGTAGACCAGGCTACTAGCGCACCTCTGAGCGGATGGGTTTCTGCGGGAGTCAGCGTTCTGGACGAGTTCTGCAGCTCGTTGACTTTGGGCGACGCGTCCGTCCGACCGACACGACTTCAACACGCACCCCCGTTTCAGCACCCTCCCTCCCTCTCGCACCGGAACGACAAACTCTCCGAGTGACCCGTTAGCAGACCCTTTTTTCAGCAGCTGTCGATTGACCAGGTCTTTGTGCGCGCAAACGCGTCGAAACCCCGGATGGCACCCTCCGTCCCCTTCACGCCCGGTCGCTCAACGTCGGCCCTCGGCCACAACACCCAGGATGGCAGCATCTACCGCGCATCCAAAGCAACAACACTCAGTGCAGCAGAGGGCAACCGGGTGAGACCATTCCCGCTTGCTTGATTTGAGGTCAGGATCTGCATAGGGAGGAAGGTAGCCCAGCGGAACAGTTCAGCCCAGCTCTCTCCTGACCTCCAACCTCAGCCCTGCGATCTCTGCGCCGACTCCCACATCAAGTCTGACATATTCTGACTGTTCTTCTACAGATTCGAAACGTAATAGCCTCAGCGCGGGACTCGGTGCACAAAGCTCGACCTGTCTCCCAGCCCGACCTCGACCGACAAGCACCCCCTCCAAGCCTCAACCTCCCCAGTACATCGACCTCCTCCTCCTCTCGCCATCCCGAAGCCCGTCGAGAGTCTACCCATCGGTTATTAGCGTCAACTTCATCCTCTTCCAGACGGAGATCGGCGGAGACTGAGCCGGAAGCTCCGAGATCCAGGCCTGGGAGTTCGCTGAACGTCCGCAGGATTGAGGAGGAGCGGGAAGAGGAAGAGGAGAGCGGCGCTAGAGTGGCCAACAACGTACCAAGTCGGCCTTCGAGACATCAAGGTCGGACTCGGGACGTAGATATCAGGTTGGAGGGTCTGGGGCTTGAGGTACCGGATGGTCAGAAGGAGCAGGAGGCAAGCAGAGGTACGTCTCCCGCCCAGCCTCTGGGACACCAAGACCCTGCGCTAGATCTGAGAGGAGGAACTCTGCACTGATTCGCCATCTCTCTCTACCTCACAGGCTCGGAGAAGCTTCCTGTCAAGACCGCCGAACCCAGACGTATCGGTTCGCCTGTGCGACTGCGCGAAGTTGAACTGGACATCCAGGAGGCTCTCATCCTTCAAGACCTCCTGACCGTGCTTTTCAACGTACGTATCACTCTACCAGACTGTTTTTATCGACGAGACTTGACACTAAAGTATCTCTTGTCCTTTCGAACAGGGAAAGGAGGGCGACTACATCACCTACCATCCCGACTACGACGCTCTGGACGAGCCCGAATCCATCAAAGGTCCATCATGGATCATCGATCCTGATCTTGGTACGTGGATGTCCTCTGAGGAAGTACAGAGTAAAGACGCTGACGAGCTGCTTGCCTGTTGCTCTCGATCCTCATCAGACTCGAGTTATCGCGAGATCCTGGCAGGCATCCTGCCTGCAGCAACTCACTACATGGGCGTCCAAGCCTTCGTGGACTCTCGGCTCGGGGTTGAGTTTGGTCGGGTTAACGGTGCTCTTGCGAGTGGTCTGCGTGCTCTGTTGGACGTCAGTCGGTCTCCTATTCTCGAACTTGTGGCCTGATGTACTGACGAGCTTTCATCCGCTCCCCTTGCAGGAGTACGAGCTCTTCGTCACGCAACTGGAGACGCTCTTCCGCACGTCGCCTACATTCACACTCCAAACTCTTCGTTTCCATCTTCACCCTCGCATCAAGGACCTCTCCCTCCTTCACTCGCTCACCAAGACCCTCTACGACGCCGACGACAACGAAGATGTAGACGAGCCGGACGAAGAGAGCAGCGAGGACGAGGATGCGGTCGCTCTTGGCTTGGGAGGGGATGCGCTGAAGGGTCTCATCGGCGGTGGAACCGAGAAGCAGGAGGGTGGAGGAGGACTGGTCAAAGGTGGAGAGGTGCTTGAGCTGATGTGGCAGATGAGTCGACGATTGAGCGGGTGCGTCGCCTGTTGTCACTGCCCCTCCGTCAACCTGATCTGACCGACGTGCCTGCACTTCACAGAGATCCCAAGGCCAGGAGCATCTACGCCCAGCTCTTCCTGCACGCGTCTCAACCCTACGTCCACATGCTCGTCAAGTGGGTCTCAACAGGGCATTTGTCGGACAAACACGAAGAGTTCTTGGTCAAGGAGACGACGAGCATCTCCAAGCAACAGCTCGATCTGGATTTCACCGACGAGTACTGGGAGCGACGGTACACAGTGGGTCTCGCGCTGCACTGCTTCCTTGCTCGATCCATACTGAATCACTATCCTTGTCGCTCCCCTTCAAGCTTCGAGACGGATCGACCATCGCTCAGCCATTCCGCAACCAGGCTACAAAGACGGCGAACGGCATCCCCGCTCCTCGTCGCGGGACCGCCGGCACCCCCGACTCGCGTCTGCCAGGAGGAGCCTGCATCCCCAAATTCCTCGAACCGTGGAAACACAAGATTCTATTGGCTGGAAAGTATCTGAACGTCATCAGGGAGTGCGGAGTGGATGCGGATCGAGAAGGGCGGTTGGAGATCGGAGAAGGACTCGTCAACCTGGAGGATGAGAAGTGAGTTTTTCTTGCTGGAGAGAGATTCCAGGAGTCGCACTCACCTTCGTTGCCCATCCTACCTGCGCTCTAGATTCCATCAATTCCTCGAAAGTGCTTACATCCATGCCAACAAGACACTGCTCAAGATGCTGGTCGAGGAGCAGGACCTCCAGTCGCACCTTCGGTGCGTTGCCACCCTTTCATTGATAACCTTTTTTTTTTTTTTTTTTTTTTTTGCCCTGACTTCTTCTCCTCTTACAGATCCCTCAAGTACCACTTCTTCCTCTACCAGTCGTCCTGGATGACGCACTTCCTCGACCTGTCTCTCTCGGAGTTCTCCAAGGCCTCTCGCGCGGCTTCTCTCGTCAAGCTCCAGTCGCTACTCGAGCTCACTCTTCGGACGTCGGGTGGGCAGACTTCTGACACGTACAAGGACAACATCAAGGTCGTCATGGCATCGCAGAAGCTTTACGAGTTCCTCAACACGGTCATTAACCAGAGCGGGGACATCGAGGGGAGTGGAGAGAAAAACGGCAAGAGCACGAAAGGCTCGGAGTACGGTGCTGGTAGCGTTGCGTCCGGGTCGAAGAAGCCAGAGGAGAAGAAGCGGGAGCTTATTGGTCAGTCCACTTCACATTGAAAGCCCCTTCCCTTGTCGCACTGGCTGACGACACTTCCACTTGTCCTGCTCGCAACGATACAGCTTTCGAGGCCTTCCAACTCGACTACACCGTTCGGTTCCCGCTGTCGCTCGTCATCTCGCGGAAGACCATCGCCCGATACCAGATCCTCTTCCGATTCCTCTTACAACTCCGCCACGCCGAACTGCAGCTCTCCATGATGTGGACCGAGCACACGACGGACGACTGGCGACGTCGCTCCGGCCTGGCAACGTTTGAGGCTTGGAAGACGCGCGTCTTCGCCCTCCGAACGAGGATGCTCGCCTTCGTCCAGCACATGATGGCTTTTGTCTCGTACGAGGTCATCGAGCCGAACTGGCGAACGCTGGAGGACCGCCTTAAGAGGGTGACGACGGTCGACCAGATGCTCAAGGACCACGTCGACTTCCTCGACACCTGCCTGAAGGAGGCCGGTCTGACCAAGTCAGAACTCATCGCAGTGAGTCTCTCCGCACCCTTTAACCTCGACCTTCTCGCTAACGACCGCATCGTCTTCCCCTGCAGGTCACGTCGAAACTCATCTCCCTCATCCAGAACTTCTGTCACCACTCGAAGCACCTCAGCGGCTACACTCGCCGAGCGGCCGACCTCATTCGAAACGCCCAGGACGGCGTTCCGCTGAACGACGAGGACGCAGAGAAGCGCCAGGAGCTGCTCACCAAGTGGGAACGCAACTTTGACCACAACCTAGGCGTACACATCGAGCGACTGTCCTTCATGGGAGGAAGCGACAGTGAGTCTTTCTTCCTCTCTCTTTCATTGCTCGACAACCTTTTCAACAACTGACTCCGTTCTTTCTCCAGACACGGCCCTTCTTCCGCTTGTCGTTCGCCTGACCAGCTTACGAAGGATTTGAGTAATCCACTCTTCCATCTCTTCACTCATGTTGTCGTTTATGGCCGAAGCCTGCCTTGCCTAACTCTTTCCACTCCCCTGCCCGATGGATGCGCTCGTTTCTTTGGCTTGCTCGTCTCCAAGTACAAGATACTGCAATGGATGGCATGAGAGACTCAAGGTGCACCGCCCAAATTGAACCTCAAGGGTTCCCTCTCCTCGATCACCACCGACGGTGCCCTCGGAACAAACTCGAGCTGAGAGATGATGAGCGGCCACACGTCCTCGAAGCCCAAGTGTCGACCGGACCGGAGCTCGCCCCAAATGTCCTGCATTGCCGTCGTTTCTTTGATCTGTCTCCAATTCTGCAAAAAACAGCACGATAGAAGACGAGTCAGAACGAGCGGAGGAAGAGCACGGTAGGGAGAGGGTACACATACCTCGAGGAAAAAGTCGACCTGCACCTTGCGCACTTCTTCGAAGGCGGCCGAAAAGTTAGAGAACGCCTCGTGCGCGATCACCTCGACCGTCAGATTCTCGACGATGTCTGGGGAAAGGCACAAGAACGCTGCGTCAGGCCCTTCCGGAAAACTTCGCCAGCGATTTGGGGGCAGAAGGAGAACTCACGGTCAAAAGCCTTCTTCTTTAGCACTCCCAGACCCATCTTGTCCGCCAGAATATATATACTCTTCGCACTCGGGGGTCTCGGCCGTCCAGGATGCAGTTGACACCACTCGTCGATCCACTCTCTCCTCGCCTTCCTGGGCGACCACCTCTCGCTCGGCTGGGTGCTCGCGACTGATCGGTAGGTCGAAGTCGACGACGTGTACTGGTGGGAGGAATGGAAAGTTGGAGTGAGGGAGGAGGTTTGGTGGAGGAAGGACGAGGTGAGAGGGGCGAAGGTAATCGTCTCCGTGTAGATGAAGAAGAGGAGAGCATAGTAGGTCGAGTAGGAGGCATCCTGCGACGTGAAAGGGCCAAGTGTCATTGGTCAGGCCCGAAGAAAGAGAAAAAAAAGAAGCCTCGGAGAACGTACTCGAATGACGACTCGCGTTTTGCGAGGACCGTCATGACTAGCGCCGTGCGAAGGCGCTCGCCCACTCTGCCTTTCGTTGCCAGTCGTCGACACCGGAGGTGCAACCTCTCCGACGTGCGGTTTCCTGTCCAGAGGAACAGGAGTTGCGTCCCTCCCGGGCCCTTCTGCGTCCGTCGTCAAAATCGGTTGGTCCTCCCTTGTCGAAGCGACTGACGACGTCGACCTTGAAGCCGACAGTTGAGGGGAGGAGGTGGAGAGGAAATGCTCGTCGTCGTCATCTTCATCTTCGTCGTCTGATGAATCGCCGTCGGAGCGATCGGAATCCTCAAGATCAGGTAACTCAGACGACAGTGAAGCTCCTTGATCCTGTGCGACACAAAAAGCAACACAAGTCAGGACGTTGCTTCACACCCGCACGCACGCACAGAAGAGAGAGCGCACCTCTTCCGACAACTCCAAGCCTGCAACGCCCGACTGCAGATCCTCCGAGAAGCCAGAAGAAAGCATCGTGTCAAAGTACTCCTGGCGCGAGAGCATCGTCCGGTTGGCCCAGATCGTGCGTCCCTCCCCTGCCGGTCGGCCTGACGGATTAGCTCGGGGTGGAATGTAGAACTCGACCTAGAGGTGGAAAACGTTCAAGGCGTCAGCTGAGCTCAGAAAGAGAGAAGGAAAGGAGGTCAGGGGACTCACGTCGCTGTAGCTTTCCTTGTCCAGCAGGCGACCGACGACCTGGGGCGAGTAAACAAAAAAAGAGGTCAGTCAGACCGTGAGAGACTCTGCACGTTCGCCCCCAGCCCAACTTCCGAAAAGACTCACATCGATCAGATCTTGGGGTACGAGCTGGTGCGGAACCGGATCGGGCAGTCGAGGGGGTCCAGGTGCGCTCGTGACCGTGCACGAGATGGTAAGCACGTCGAGTCGCTTTGTCAGGCCGTTCTCGAAGTAAAGACTGTCGCGCTTGACAAAGTTGGCCCAGCCCCAGTTGGACGTCGCCTCCGCAAACGTGTGGCCGGCCTGACAAGAGAAGTCGACACAATGGGTTCGAGTCAGTGCCGCGTTCGCTGTTGTAGTCAAGTAGTCGAAAAAGAACGCACATCCTCCTTGACGCAGATCAACTTCTCGCCAGCCGTGATGGAGAACTTGAAGCTGAAGACTCCCTTGCGTTGAAAGCGAGGACCTTCCTCAGTCTTGGCCGAATCAGACGCAGAAGGACGGTTGGGGAACGGCGGCTGGTCCTCGTACTCGGACTTTATGGGTTCGGCGCTGAGGTAAAGAGACGTCCATTCCGATCCGACAGGTCCGCCAGCCTAAACGAGACGCGATCCCGTAAACGCAATGGAGGACCTAGTCAGATCAGGACTGGTCAAGAGGAGAAGGAGGGAGCAGAGGGGGACGTACGTTGGGGTACCACAGGATCTGCCATCGACCTCCGCCGAACAGCGCACTCTTGATCACCCTGCTCTTTGCCTGACGCACAGCACAAAGCTCTCCTTCGGGTTAGCTTGTTGATCTACATAAGAGGAAGATGGACAAGAAAACGCACCTCGCCTCTGGTCTGCTCGAAGATGCTCTTGAGACCCTTGATCTCCCAGCTAAGCGACGTCGAGTCGGCCTGCTTGAAGTCCTGCGTCAACTGAGTTTGGACTTGCGACCACTGCAACGGAGGAGGTGTAGGATTGGCCGAGACGGGGTTGAGGCCTGGTGCTCCTTGGGGCGTAGGACCGAACTGGCCAGGGGTGGTTGTGTTCATCGGAAGGGGGAGGGTCTCGTGCGACTGCGTGCCGGGTAGAGGGGTATCCTGAAGGCTTAGAGATTTGGTACTTGCGGGATCGGAGAGCCTGAGATGTCCGAGGCTTGTACGAGCTGGTTGATTGGGACAGAGAAGCTTGAGAGCTGCGAGGGGAATCTGGGGATGGGGTTGGAGGGTGGAACGATACGCTGGGGGGAGCTCGGGCGAAGCAACGCGTCGTTCGAGAGAAGCACCCTGCGACGGCAGCACCTTCCCTCCTCCTCGTACCTCTGCCTCTGGACTACTCTTGCACGCGTCCGTTTAACCTGGGTCATCATCCCTTCCCATGTTTTCCCTCGCTTTGATTGAAATAGGGCTGGAGGGTCTGCCTGGCTGTCGACCAGTGTCGACCCGCCCGCCTTCGCGCGCGAGGTCCAAACTCCGCCCAGCCGCTGCTGCAGAGCCAGAGAGGACCCGCACACGCCCTTCCACCCTCAAGTACAGAGTCTGGACAGCACGACGACTGGGAGTAGGAAGGCAACTCGGCATGAGAGTTTATCGGAGCGGTTTCGTGTGAGGGAGGACATTTCGTTCGGCTGCCACCTCTTGGGCCACGAGCTGAGGTCGTGTCGCCAACCCGGGAGCTTGCGCTCCGAGGATGCCCCCAGCTTCTCTTTAACGAGATTTCGTCTCTACGGCAAAGATGAATGCTCTCTCTAGCTCTGATGTGCTCGTGTCCTAACCTGGGTCTTGCAAGAGAGAAGGGAAGAGCAGACTGGCTGACAACGGGGCTTGGTGCGCACAGAACTCCGCCCTCTTTGCCGACGCGCACGAGACAGCTAGAAAAGAAGAAGGCAGCATGGCATCTCTTCGTTACCACGAGGAACGAAAGTTGAGAAGGAGTGAGAGGACGACGCACCTACGTGAGGTTGACAAAGAGCGAGGTCGTCCGGACGTAGCGAAGTGGGGAGGGTTGGGCTGACGACAGGGGTTGAGCTGGTTTTGGGGGTTGTTCTGCACCCCTACGAGGTTGTCGGTACGATTCTCGGACCTGGTTAGAGCAGCAGACCCAGGGTGAGCTGCAGTAGTCTTGCGTGCCGGAAAGGATTCAGGGAAGGGGACGCATTGAGGTCCGGTGCTCGAGAGGCGAGGTCGAGGTCGAGGTTCATTCTGAGCGGTTGGTGACACTCCCCTCCTGCTCCTCCAGCCAGAACACCCCAATCCACTCGACTCTCCCCCAACCTCACTCTCGACTCTCGGACTCAAATCTCTGCGGGCACCATGCGTCTTCTGCCCTTTTCTCTGCTCTCTCTCGGTCTCGCGGTTGGCGTCATCGCTGCTCCTTCTTGGGTCGCGCCTCAGGGAGGGTTCGAGTGCTCGGTTTGTCCTTCTGTCCTTGCTAAGCTCCTCTCGTCGGAGACACCAGCTCGGCCTGCTCCGCGTTGCCAGGAGGAGCTCGAGCAGAAAGGCGGCGTGCTGGGAGGCAGCGGAAGGGCGGCGCCCAAGGTTGAATCTTTGACGAGCCTCTCAAAGCTGACCCCTTTGTGTGGCTCTGGCCCGTCTTGCCATCTGTCAGATCGGAGGACAATGCTCGACCGCATGGAACAACACGGACCCAGGAGACTGGACGAGTGAGATTCCTCTGTTGCGACTCCTTACTGTTCACAGTGTCCATCCGGCTGACCCTCTTTTTTGGCTCTGGACTGCGCTCGACCTTCTCTCTAGACGTTCAAATCGACTGTCCGTCCCTTCCTCCATTCCTTTTCCTTCCGACCTTAGCGTTGCTGACCTCGTCTCTTGGTGCCCGGATGCTCAGTGATGACGGGTCCTGACCATCTCAGGCGAGCCATCTCCAGTCCGTCCAAGTCCTTTGCCCCTGGATTGACCTCCCAGAACAGGCAGCTGACTTCTCTTGCCAACCTTTCTCATCACTTCTTATCAGCCGTCGCGACGAACGTTGACATGACAAAGGACAATACGTGGGACTTCGACTGTCCAGGTGAGTCTGGTGACTTTTGGAGTCTCTCAGGCCAAGGGACGCAGGCGCTCATCTGCTCCTGCTTTTCGTCCTCCCTCGCTTCAACCCGCCCCTTTTCACAGTTGTCGACACTACTGGTCAGAAGATCTACTTCTACCGCATGGCTCGTATCGACACGACCGACGGAGAGTCGAGCAGGCTCTACACTGAACGATTCTGCGTGGGTCTCCTCTCACTCCTTGCTCTATTGAGATCCCCAGCTGAGGCAGCGTGCCCATTTTACCTTTCTCTAGATCCTGAACGGAGACGACTGCAACACGCCTGACTCTGGGTGGGGTCGGGGCTACATAAACGGCACTCGGTACGTCCCTCGCTGCCTGGAAGGACCGAAGAGGCCTCGAAGACTGACGTTCTTGTCTGGCGGTCGTAAAACAGGATGAGCATCTACCACCAGTCGCCAACCTCGGTCTGGGATTGAAATTCTCTCCAGGTCACTTCTTCTCGTGATCCGCTTGCTTTCTCGTTCGCTGGCGACCTTGAAAATAGTTAAGGAGTCTTTCCCTCCCTCCCTCACCGCAGTACCTTTTTTGCCTTGTCTCTCTCCGTCGTCTTTCTCTACTTTCATCGACCGATGTCTACCATGTTCTTCTTCCAACGAGAAGACTTGCTCGCTTGAAAGCAAGATTGTCGGTGGACACCCCGACTCATGACAGGGCCTTGCTGCAGCTTCGCACGTCAGGTCCACCCCCTGCGCCTCGCAACCATCACCTCGTCCCCCCATTTCATCTGACCAGCATGTCTGCAGCAGCTGTAGCGTCCTCTTCTGCCGTCCCAGACTGGCCAGGTCGCTGGAGTCACGTAGAGTGCGTCCACTTACCTTGCCTTTGCTCGACCGTCGAAGCTGCTTGTCCATCTCTGGGCTCTCTTCCAGCTGACTGACCTGCCCTTCGATGGCCTCGACGTCGCATCAACAGCAAGATCCTCCAACGACCTGGGCCTTCTTCGGACCCCGATGCCTTCATGCCCGGAGAGACTGTTTGTCCTCTCACTCCAGCTGGTGCTACAAGACCTGCTCTCGTGCTGACGAGGTCCAACCACCCTGGACTCCGCCCTCGCCCGCTCCGCTCAACCCCTTCAGGTCAAGACGTTCCTCCGAGAAACATGTAAGATCCTCGTCATCGGAGCTGGAGGACTGGGTTGCGAGATCCTCAGTAACCTCGCTATGAGTTCGTCCCTCTTCTCCTTCTTGAGCTTTCGGTAGGGGGTCGCTCAGTCGGAGGGTGGTGTTGCGCAGTGAGTGCCTGACCGGATCGTCTGACCAACACTACCTCTCCTCTCCTCCTCTGTAGTGGGCTTCAAGGACATCACTGTCATCGACATGGATACCATCGACGTAGGTCTGCTTCTTCAAAAGACGTTCAGTCGAAACGCTGCTGACCGTTCGACGGTTCGCGTGCGAGGCAGGTGTCCAACCTCAACCGACAGTTCCTCTTCCGGTGCGTCCCTCGCCTCCGACGTCTCCAAGAGACTCGAGCTGATCCACAGCTCGCTTCCTGGTGTCCATAGGGAATCTGATGTCGGCAAGCCCAAGGCGACGGTCGCGGCGGACTTCATCATGGCTCGTGTGCCGGGCTGCAAGGTGACAGCGTGCGTTCACCCCTCCGCCCTCCCCGCTCAGGACTCCTCTGACGACCCCTCCTTATACTCTTCTAAGACACTTCAACAAGATCCAGGATCACCCCGAGTCGTTCTACAAGCAGTTCAACCTCGTCATTACCGGTCTGGACTCGGTCGAGGCTCGGCGGTGGATGAACGCGACGTTGGTGGGCATGGTGGACGAGGACGAAGGCGAGGAGACGTTGAAGCCTCTCATTGACGGAGGTACCGAGGGTGCGTCTGGCGCAAATCAGGTATCGCAAGGGCGACACTGACGTTTTATCCTCCTCTCTCAGGTTTCAAGGGGCAGGCGCAAGTCATCCTCCCTACCATCACCCATTGCTACGAGTGCACGGTGCGTCCTTCGCCTTTCCCTCTCCTACTTCGCGGCTCTGCTGATTCATGTGTGAGCTCGCTCCTTTCCAGCTCCACATGCACACCCCGCCAACGGCGTTTCCGATCTGCACGATCGCCAACACCCCTCGCCTGCCCGAGCACTGTATCGAGTGGGCGTCAGTCCTCGAATGGCCAAAGGTGTTCAAAGGCAAGTCCCCCCCCCCTTTTTTTGACCGACCACGTCTGACTCAAACTCGATCCGACAGATCGCAAGATCGACAACGATGACCCAGCCGACATCGAGTGGCTTTACACGCAGGCCCTCGCCAGAGCGCAGAAGTACAACATCGAAGGCGTCACCTGGAGCTTGACGCAGGGAGTCATCAAGAACATCATCCCTGCCATCGCCAGTACAAACGCCATAATCGCCGGTCAGTCGACGCCATTCACCTGCTTGCTGCATCGGCCTTGTCTGATGTTGGATTGCAACTCGTCCGTTTCTAGCGACATGTTGCGCCGAGGCGTTCAAGCTCGTCACAAACTCTGCGCCGTATATGGACAGCTACATGATGGCAAGTCTCCACACTCCCAAACATCTTTGCGAGTAGAAGACTGACTCTCCTTGTCTTTCACAGTACGTCGGCAACGACTCAATCTACACGTACACCTTCAAGCCCGAAAACCGAGAAGACTGCCCTGTGTCTGGCGGCGAGTTGATCGAGGTTGGCGTCTCGAGGGACTGGAAGATCGAGAACTTGTACGAGTGGCTCAAGGCCAGGCAGGATCTGTACGTCTTTCCGATTCGTCTCTTTCCAAGCGCCAGAAGGCTGACCTTATCTTGGCTCGGACCCATCACAGGCAGCTCAAGAAGCCGTCGCTTTCCACCTCGACCGGCCCTCTCTACTTCGCCTCGCCTCCTCAACTCGAAGCGGCCACGTCCCCAAATCTCGCAAAGCTCTGCACGGACGTCTTTGCTGAGGGCGACGAGATCTCGGTCACGGACGCTGCGCTGCCGTTCCAGATGTCGCTGAGGGTCAAGTTTGAGTGATCAAGAGCAATTCTCGTGAGCCTGCCGTTAGCCTTGTGTATGCTTGGGAGAGATGGGATGAACCTCAAACGATCTGCCCTGCTTTTGTCTCTTCTTCCCGGATCTTTGCAGGACTTGCTCCCGTCCGTCCGTTCGCCGCTGTCGTCTGTTCTAGACCGAAAAAACCGAGTCGCTAGAGGGGGTCGTGCTGGCTTGTCGAGCAGCAGAGAAGCAACGTTTCTCAGCAGGACGAGCGAAGTCGGTACCAAAGGAGGAGGGCCAAGGCCGGAGGAAGCCTAAGCTTGCAGCGCGCTCGTGAACGCCTCGGAACACTACAAGAAGGGCAATCTGTGGCTTCTCTCAACCTCTTCCCTTTCTCTCCTACCGGCCTGCCTTCGTCGAAGCTGACCGACAGCTCTCGACGAGTGCTGCTGACCCGTCGCTGAGTACGCTTCAGTAAGGTCGAACGTGCGATCCCTTTCGCATCCCTTTTTTATTTTTGAATTCCACAGAGCTGTCTCTCGCTGCGCGGACTTCTCGACCCAAAAAGTTCCTGTCGACGCTCTTCCCTCTCACTGTCCACCCACCCACTCCACCTCTCCTCCTCTCTCGCAGTCCTCTCCCGTCCCAGCTCCAGCCAGGATGCCCTCGACGACCAACTACCCGCTCGCAGAGGTCGAGCACGAGCCGCACCACCACCGCCGGGTCTCTCAGCCCCATAGGGCGACGTCGGCCTTCATCCCTGGAGCGCAGCCCACCCAGGAGTCGTCCTCGTCGTCCACCTCGAACGAGCACACGTACAACGGCGGCGACGTCGAGCTCCTCGAGGACGAGCTCTACCCTAAGGACTCGTACTACAAGGGCACCTACTGGGCTGACCTGCCTCGAGCTGGTGCGTCCTTCCCCCCGCTCTCTTTTGCCTCCTCTCTTCTCGAATTCAGCGTGGCTTACCGGCCTTCTTGGCGGTCGTCTTCTTTTTTCCCTCCTCCCCCAGAGCGAGCAAAGTGGGCCATCTGGCAGTCGAACCAGGAGGCCAAGCGTGAAGCCCGCGTCCTCTGGTCCATGACCAAGAAGGTAAGTCTCCGTCGACTGTCTTGCCCGTTCCGGCGTCACGAAAGGGCCCGGGGCTGACCCAACTCCTCGTTTCTCATCTTCTCGCCTGCAGGACCCCCTGTCTCCTACGCGAGAGTACTTTCAGCGATATGTCATCCCCGGAATGGGTCTCTTCACCGAGGGATCGACCCTCTTCTCCATCGGAAACCTCAAGCCTCTCTTCCAGGCGGTCTGGCCTGCCTGCTGGGACACAGGAGTCGTCTGCCAGACTGGGTGGGTCAACGCCATTGAATACCTTGAGATTCTGGGTATCATCGTCGGTCAAATCCTCGTCGGATTCGAGGGAGACTGGGTCGGAAGGAAGTTCGGCCTTGTCCAGGACGCCCTCATCATGACGCTCGGTTTGGTGCGTTTCGTTACTCCTTCAAAAATAGGCTGTGAACCTATGTACTGACCTCGCAATCGCTTTCACTTATCAGGTCATGCTCACGGCTTCGTGGGGAGTCAACCTCAACGGCTGGGTCATCTGCTACGGATGGTCTCTATTTTTCTACGGTATCGGTGAGTGCACACCTCTGTGGTCAGTCAAGGGCCTCATCTTCTGACAACGTCTGCCCTTTTTTTCGCAGGTGTCGGTGGAGAGTACCCCATGACGGCCACGACGGTCCTCGAGTCCAAGGCTGGTGTCTCTCCCGAGCAGATGCGGGACGACCGACTTCACCGAGGACGAAACGTCGCCCTCACTTTCCTCATGCAGGGATGGGGACAGCTCTTCAACCAGGTCATCCTCATCGTCCTTCTCATCATCTTCCACCACGGTTCCGGCAACCCTCCCTATTCAACCCTCTCGGTCCAGTGGACTTTCCGAGTCCAGTTCGGTGTCGTTGGCCTCATGACGCTCTGGCTCGCCTACCACCGATACTACCGAGCCGACTACTCGATGGACGCTAAGCTCAAGGCCAAGAAGAGGAAGCAGGGAGCCGTCACTGGATACGACGTCAAGTCGTTCAAGCTCCTCATCAGCCACTTCGGAGGTCGACTAATCGGTACGACCGGATGCTGGTTCGCGGCCGATTTCTTCTTCTACGGCTCCAAGCTCTTCCAGTCGACGTTCATCAAGGTCATCATCCCCACGGGCTCGACCGTCATGGACGGCTGGCTCTACAACCTGATCAACATCGCCGTCTCGCTCGTTGGATACTACCTCGCTGCCCTGCTCATGGACCACAAGCTCTACGGTCGAGTCCGCATGCAGGCCGTCGGTTTCCTCATGATGTTCCTCCTCTTCGTCATCGCCTCGTTCCTCTTCAACGACCTTGTCAAGCCCCAGCACATTCACGCCTTCCAGGCCATCTACTACCTTTCGTCCTTCTTCACCCAGTTCGGATCCAACAGCACGACCTTCCTGCTCGCTGGTGAGGTCTACCCCACGCCCATTCGAGCCACCGCTCACGGTCTGTCGGCTGCCGCTGGAAAGGTCGGAGCTCTCCTCCCTGCGATCATCTACAAGTACCTCCTCTTCCTCCTCAGCTTTACGTTGTCCTTCCCTAACTGACCAAGCCTCTTCGCTGCGCCAGCTACGTCGACGTTAGGGCCAAGTTTCTCATCGTCACCTGGTTCGGTCTCCTTGGTTTCTTCCTCACCGTCGTCTTCATCCCCGACACGACTGGTCTCGACCTCCGAGAGCAGGAGCGATACTGGGCCCTCGTCCGAGCCGGCCGAGGAGAGGACTACCACGGTATCGCCGTCCACCGCCGCCACCTGTCCGCCTGGGAGATCTACGTCCTCAAGCGTCACCTTGCCTACGACCCCGTCAAGGACCGAGAGGCCAAGGTCGTCGAGCTCACCGCTGCGTACGCCAAGAAGATGCAGGAGAAGGCCGACGAGGTTCCCGCCGACGAGCAGGACGAGGACACGCACCACATCTCGGATTCGGTCGCGCAGTACTTTGAGCAGCTTGACAAGAAGACGCGCAACGCCGCGCTCGCTGCGGCCGAGAAGGAGATCAACCGACAGGCGTACCTCAACTCGGAGAAGGACCAGCATCACGTCCCCTCCTCGTCGCAGGACGACGAGGTCACCGTCGTCCGAAAGGACTAGACGTTTTGAAGATCTCATCACCTCATCTGCTTTTGCTCGTGCTTCCTTACATCTCTGCCCCTACTCACATTCGCTGTCACTCCCATGTACCATCATCTCGCATCAGCCGTCGCTCATTAGTTCTAGAGCTGCTACTTAAGAAGAAACAATTCATTGTGACATGTCCTTGCCCTGAACTTCACACCTGAACTCAGCAGTACTCGTCGAGAGGTCGGTCAGCTTCGACGAAGGCAGGTCGGTAGGAGGGAAAGAGAAGAGGTCGAGAGCAGGTCAGAGATTGCCCTTCTTGTAGTGTTCCGAGGCGTTCTCAGGCACGCTGCAAGCTTGTGCGTCCTCCGGCCTTGGTCGTTAACGTTGACAGAGGGAGAGCAGAGGTCTGTCTGAGGGAGGGGAAGGATTCGAAAGGGAGGGGGGGGGGGGGATTGGCTGAGAGACGAGCGATCGAAAGTGTACAACAACGCGTTTCTCTCACGCTCTGCACTGGTACAATGAAAAAGGGTGTGAGGGTTGGGCATCCATACAGTTCTGGCCAGGCTACAAGACAGGAAGAGAGGAGAGAGGGGGGGGGGTTGTCCGCTCAGAGAACCTCCTGTAGAAACTTCCAAGCGTCAACGTTGCCCTGCTCTTGAAGCTTCTTCTCCTCGGCATCCTCCATGTCTCCTCGGACCGCGAACCCATGAACAGCCTGCGTCGATGCGATCCACGACGGTCAGTCTCGTCTCGTTCAGTAAAAGAAGATAAGGGGTGGAACGTGCGTTCGGGTAAACCTTGACCTCAAACTTGTCCCCAGGCCGCTTCTCAGCCAACGTCGTCTGGAAGACCTTTCGAACATGCTCGACTTGAGACATGTCCATCATGGCGTCCTTGTCGCCGATCGACAGCAGCACAGGCTTGGAGAGGACGTCCAGTTCGGCGGGGACGGCTACTCCGGCCTGTTTACCAACACGAGAAGAACGATCACTTGCGTCAGGCATCTAGATCATGGACGACGCAGTAGGACAGCAGGGAAGATAGAAGACGCACAGGGTGGAAAGCAACGGCAGCGTCGACGAGAGCGTTCTCACCGGCGGACAGGATAGCATGTCGACCTCCAAAGCAAAAGCCAACAGAGACGACCTTCTTGACGGCAGGTTCGGATCGGACGCCCTTGAGGAAACCCTCGATGATGGGGACGGTCACTATGAAGAAAGCCAGGGGTGAGGGTCAGTCAGAGTGAGCGCAGCAAGTGGAAAGGAAGAAGAAAGACGAACCGGCATCTCGGTGCTTGATAGCCCAAGGACCAAAGGTCGCTCCCATCTTGACCGTGTCGGCACTGTATCGCGAGCAAAGAGGACATCGAAAGAAAAACTCAGTAAGGTGGAGCGAGGAAGTCCCATCTCGGGGCAGGAAGGCCAGGGCGGAGGAACCTACGCCTTCTCGACGGCACCCTTGCGAGCTTGCTCTCGAAGGTTGGGAACGATCACGTTCTGAAGGAGATCAAAGAGCAAAGTCGGTCAGCCTGAAGCTCAAGCCGAGCAGATGCACACCGGAGTAGGGTCTGGCGGTCTGGGAGCGAGCGATGACGAGGAGGAAGGGAAGCTCACGAGCATGCTGTTGTCGATCGGGTCACCCTGATAGATGTCGGGGACGAGAACATAGTAGCCCTGGTCGGCCCACTCGTCGGCGAGCAGGCGGACGTTGGGCAGCTGGAAGCCAAAGATGTCGGCGAGGAAGACGACGGTCTTGGACTTGTCGGCTTGCTTGCCTGGGGAGACGTAGGTCGGCAGGCCGTGGACGGTCTCTTCGGTGCCCTTGGGCGTGCCGGTATGGAGGTGACCACTGATGCAGCAGGAAGACGGTGCGGACATGATTGCCTGGTAGTAGGAGAGATGGTAGAGGGTTCGAAGGGTAGAGCTTGTTGGGTGTTGGAGCTGGCCGATCTGGATCTCGTCCAGCTGCCCTTTATGCCAGGCAGGGTTGCGGCACTTACCCGCCGTCCGACTGACCAGCTGTCACGTCAGGAGGTCTGCCCGAGTGGATCATATCAATCTGCTACCCTTGCTACCTTTGCTATCTTTGTCGGCTGCAGGGCTCTAGGACAGTTGTCGTCTGGGTGGTATATCTGGCGAACAGGGCGGAGTTTGGGCCGAGCGCGCGCTCGCTGAAGGGCCGACCCAGCCAGACCTCGGCTCCCTCCCTTGAACCTGTACGAGAGAGAGAGCAGATAGTGCGTAGCACCCTCCTCGAACGCATCCATGCCCGCTCCTGTCGTGCGATGGAGGGTTTCGAAGAGATATCGTCCTTTGCCTCGTCCGGGCGGCCGCGTCTGCTGGTGGGCGCGAGCGAAGCTCCTCTGCAAGCTCCCTCCGAACCACCTCCGCTTCCCTCATCCAACCCTCCCCTCTTCAGTCCCCATCTTCAACAGACAGCCATTGTCGCTCTCTCCGCATGGACTCGAACCCATGGGGATCTCCTTGGTCGTCTGAAGACCCTACGCCTCCTCCTCCCGCATCGCCAGCTCGAACCGCGTCCCCCCTCCCGAAGCTATCGCCCCCCAAGGCTCTCAAGACTTTTGACTCGGCCGACGATGGAGGGTGGGGTGGGAGTCTGGAGGACGGAGGGTGGGGTACGAGCGTCGATGTAGGACCTCCTCGAGGGTGGGATTCGTCGTCAGCGAAGGATGAGCCGGAGGAGGAACAAGCACCGGAGGAGGAGGACACCACGACGGACGAGCTGCAGTTCGAAGAGCTGCAACCCTCTCCTCCTCCTCCAGACCTTCCGGCCGAGCAGGGTCAAAACAACGACGACAATGATGACCTTTCAGCTTCTTCCTCCGTCGACCTCACTCCTGCCCCGTCGACACCCGTCCGTCCCGCGTCTCCTCCAGCCGAACCATCGCCCTTCGCCTCCCCCCCTCCCTGTGCCCAGCCTTCCTCCCCGGGCTTCCCAACCTCAGATTCTTTCGACGACTTTGCACCGTTCAGCACTCCTCCGATACTTGGTTCAGCCGAAGATGATCCCTGGGGAGCGACAGCCACGTTTGACGACGGCAACGATGGAGAGGACGACGCGTGGGGGAAGACGTCGGCGGTGAAGGGTGACGCGACAGACGATGCCAATTTGGCTTGGACGTCAGGTCGCGCAGAAAGGGAGGAGGAGGAGGAAGGGGAGGAGGTTCGATTGAAGAAATTCGATCCGGAGGAGGACGAGTGGGCTGAAGCTCGGAGGAGGGCAATCATCAGGGCTCAGAGAGCGGTCCGTGACACTCCCCTGCCTGCTCTTTCAGTCTTGCTCCGTGACTGACCCCAACTCCCGTTTGTCTCGCTCGCAGCCTCGAGAGGTGGTCGACAACCTGAGGAACCAGTGGTCGGTACTCGCCAACGAGAAGTTTCCGGATCCCAAGTCGGCCAGCAAGCTCGCTCGGACAGCACCTGCTCCGGAAGCGCAGCCGACCGAGGAGGGAGAAAATCAAGACGGCAAGACGGACGAGCAATCGACGCCCGAACCCCGAGTTGAAGTTGAGGAGGAGGAGGCCAAGACGACGGAGGTCGACGAGATTCTCGGTCCGCGCCTGGAGGACATGAGGAATATGTTCGTCCACCGGTCCCCACTTACGAGGAAGTCGAGATCGCAAGCTGACCCGGACCAACTACTTGTTGAAACAGCTCCGATCTTCTACCGACCTTGCTCACTCCTCCAGAGAACACGTCCCTCGTGTATCCCTCCTCTGCCACCAACGCCCAGTTCGTCTCTGCCCTCCGCCTCTCACTCCGACTTTCCAACTCTGCCTCCCTCCTCAACACCCGTCGAAAGTTCTCCTCGCCGGCAACCACCCAAATCTCGTCGCAAGCGGATGACGAATGGTGGGATCGGTCTCGCTTGGGAGAGGAGGAGGACCGACTCGAGTCCGTCCAGGAAGGCGAGGAGAAGAAGGGCTGGTTCAGCGCGTGGAGCAGAAGAAGCAGTTCGCAGGCGGTCCCCGCTGCTGCTGCCAGTGCAAGCCAATCGATCGACGCAGGACCGGCCAAAGTGGTGGTCGTTGCTGCTCCACCCATCGAGAAGTCGACCTCGGCCACCTCGCGTTCGTCAGTCGACCTCCGCGCGTCCTCTCCCGCTTCGTCGTTGCAACCTGCCTCAAGTTCGGCGCAAGCGTCTCCCAGGCCGTCGCTCAATCTCGGCCGAGATGCGGCTGCTCCAGGATCGGCGGAGAGCACTGCAATGGGCGAGCCCAACTCCTCGTCGACGCCCGCACCCTCGGCCGTCTCTCGCTTCCTTCACCGCTTCTCCCGCAAACCCGCCGCTAGAGATCCGAAGGCGTCCCTGGAACTATCGTCAGGCGATTTCGATTTCCTCGCCGAGGTCGAGGGCACCAAACCGGACAGCTTGGACGACAAGATCTCGCAGGACCAGGGCGACTTCCTGTCGGGCTTCGGGGTGCCCGTTGTCGCTCGAGGCAAGGAGGCGGCGTTGGACGATTTTCTCAGCCCCAAACCGTCTGTCGGCCTACCGAAACCTCTCGCTCCACCGCCTGCTCCCGCCTCGAGGTCAAACTCGTTCATGGATTCCGGGCCGACAACGTCCAGACCCCAACCCGTCGCAGCTTCCAACGGTCTCGACGATCTTTCCTTCCTCTCCTTCGACAGCCCGCTACCTCCCCCACCCCAGATCAGCACTTCGCAAGCGGTGCCTCCTGCCACTCACGCAGTCGACGAGTGGGATGACTTTGTGGCCAGCCCAGCTCGGGGCAACACGCCTGCACCCCAAGCGATGTCAGTGCCGACCATCCCAGTCCTGGCTCCCCCGCTCGCCCCGTCTCTCTCGAGCTCTTCCAGAGGCTCCGCGGCAAGACTCTCGCCCATCATCCCCACCGTTCCTCTCACCACAACCTTGCCTGTCCTCTCGCCTTCACTGGCCGCGCCGCCTCCAATCTCGCAACCTCCCGCTGTAAACTCCGCGGAAGCCGACGAGGACGACTTTGGTGACTTCGATTCGGGACCCTCGACACCCTTTTCTGCTTCAGCCCAGGCTACTTCGTCGGGTGCCGCCTGTGGATCGCACGACGGCTTCGGTGACTTTGACACTTTCGCCACTCCCAGCCCGGCGTCCAGCGTCCAGTCGCCCAACCGACCTCCTCAAGGTGCCTCGTCCACCTTGTCGTCACCAAGAGGGCCTCCGCCCGAACCTCTGACCAAGAGTCCTCGGCATGTGCAAGACCCGCACTCGCATCACTGGTCAAACCCGGTTGCGATGCAGCCCATCCGAAACAACTTCACGACGTCCCCCACTCCCTCGCCACTCCGAACCTTCTCTCCGCCGTCTTCTCAGCCGGTCTCGCAGCCTCCGTCCAGAGCGAGAACACCAGGGTCGGCTTCGATCTCTAACATGGCCTCGCTCGTCTCGCACGCTCGGAGTGTCTCTCAAACATCCCAACGAGGCTGGTCCACACCCGTTCCGGCACCCACGCCTCTCCCGGCTCCTCTACCTCCTCCTCCTGGTTCAGGACTCCACAAAACCCTCTCGCTGTTCGACGACGACCCGGTCCAACGGGGTGCTTCGCCCGCGCTTGTCCCGCTCGTTCCCCCACCGACGGCAGGAAGGACCGCCACCCCTCCTTCGGTCGCGATGCCCGCTCTGCAACCTCGACCAACGCCGGCGAAAGCTGCTGGCGGAGCAGGACTTTCCGCTGCAGATCTGGACTTCTTCGATCAACTATGAGCGCTTCTGATCGAACTGTCTTCCTTGTGCATGCGAGAATGAAAGACCGAGGAAGAAGCAAAGTTACGACCAGAAGCAAGAAGTGGTGTTACAAGCGCGAACCAGGGAAGATGCTCAAGTTCAGTGTTCGAGACGGAACAGCTCGACCTCGCTCAGCGTCTCCGAGTCGGACCTCGATCTCGTCTGAAGCAGGCCGGGACCTTGAGCGCTATCTGCAGGCGGCGGAGGCGGCGGGTCTCGAGCCGAAATGGAGGGCGTCGGAGTTCGCGGTGGTAGAGGAGGAGGTCTGGGTTTGGGGGAAGATTGGGCGGTTGAAGGGTTCGAGTCGTGCATGTGTCCGTCGTCGGCTAGAGGAGTGTCGACGGAGGGCCCATGACCTGGCAAGCTGGCAGTTCGGACTCGATCTAGCTGGGCGATCTTCATGAGCTGCTCTTGGGCACCGAAGCTGGTCGACGGAGAGGTGGTCGAGGCGGGTTCATCTCGGCTGGACGGCAGGTCCTCAGCTACCAGCGAAACGGAGGATGTCGAGGAGGACCGGTTCCGCGTCGACAGGAGGTTGGGAGATCGAGCAGGAAGAGGAGGAGGGGTCGCTGCGCCAGAAGAAGGGAGCTCGGAGGGTCTCTCCTCTGGAGGCGTGGCCTGAACCACCTGAACGCCGACTGGCACAGGTCCGTTCGCAGGCTTGGACGACAGCGGTTTGTCCTCTGGCGAAGAGGAAACGCTGCCGAAGAGTCGGTACACACTGCCGAGACGGTTTCGTCCCTCAAAGGACGACGATTCGACCGAGCGGGAGTCCGAGTCGCCTCCTTCAGGCTTTGGCTCGGGCTGGGATCCAAAGGACTGCTCGTCCGTGCGACGAGATGCGGGAATCGAAGGGATGGACATCATCTTGGACGCCGACATTTGAGTCTTGACCGGGGCTCTGCTGATTACTGGTCTGTCATCCGTCGTCGAGGGAAGGACCGTTGGGACCGATGCTGACGACGATGCATGGGAGATCATCGGAGGGGATGACGGAATAGCCTCGCCAGCGACCAGCTCTGCGTTGACGGCGGTCGTTGGTCCTGTAGATGCAGTGACTGCACGCAGACCGTCGACCGACTTAAGCGGCGTGGAGCGACCAGGCGACGACCCTCGAGCAGGAGACGGTGTCCGACCGAAACTGGGTAGCCGAGGCTGTCCAGTCGCAGTCGAAGGAGTGCCAGGTGCAGATGAGGTGTCGGAGGACCGAGGAGGATCTTGAGCGGGTGCAGAGAGCTGAGCGGTCAGTCGTCCGAAGAGATCCTTCGAGCTGCCCGCCGATCCACCTCGTGTGTGCCCCTGAGGGTCGACCACCGTCTCGCCTTCAGCGGGATGTTCCTCAGTCGCTGAAGCACCACCTTTCCTCTTGCTCGCCCATTGCGAGCCCCACTTTTTTGCTGCGTTTCTCGCATCGACTCCGAGTTTGTTGAAGGCCTCCTTGTCGGTGTTGCGATTCCGCCAGGCCGAGACGACAGAGGCGGCCGTCAGGTTGGACGAAGCGGGCGAGACAGGACCATCGTCCCCAGAGCCCGGGGTTTCCCCCGAAGATGATTTCGGTGGAGTGGAGGAGCGGACGATGAGAGGCTCGGTGGTGGAGGATGAGAGAGAAGGCGCGGACTCAGTGTCGATGGCCAGCGAGCGAGTGGAGTTCGACCTGCCTCGTCCAGTGGTCTCCGAGGACGCCGAGTCGACAGAAACCATGCTAACCGAGGAGGAGGCGACGGGTGCGTCCTTTGGCTTGGTGCTGGCAGAACCTTTGAGGCTGTCCGACAGGTTTGACTTGACGCCGAACCAGGTCTTCTTCTGCTGAGATGATGAGGTCGAAGCGGACGACGAATGGTCAAGGTCAGGAGGAGCTGTTTCGACTCTTGAGACACCATGTCCAGGCGGGTGGGCGTCGCTGTCCGAGGTTTCGAACGACGAGGTCGTGCTTTGTCGCTTGCGGAGACTTCCGGTGAACAGCGATGGGATGGGAGAGGTGATGAAGGTCTCGGGAGGTTCTGAAATCGGTTCCTCCATCGTTTCTGGCGTGGGGAGCGTTGAAGCGGGCGCGACGTCGGTCCGAGCGGCATCTGAAAAGATTCCTCCTCGAGTGAGACCTTCGGAGTTGAACCTGCAGTACAGTACTCATCAGTACCGACACTCTTGTCTTGTGTACGGAGTGGAAACTCACCAAGGGATGTCGTCCATGTTGGGCAAGACGACTGACTCGTGGAACTACGGAACAACACGGATGAGCTCGATGGTCTTGGAATGTCAGGTTCGGTTCGAAGTGAGGGACGTACCACCTCACGGAGCTGCTTCTCGATGGGTTTAAGAATGAGACTCCACTTGATCTGGGTGGCACTGACAACAGGCTCGACGATCTGCGAAGGAACAAAAGTGCAGACGTCAGCATCAGCCTTTATAGGACATTGATGAGGAGAGAAGCACTCACGATGGTCATCTTCGGCTCTCCCGAGAATCCATACCAGAGCCGGTTCGAAGGCGGTCCTTTGACCCGCACTCGCAAGTCTCCCTCGATCTCCTTGATGATGAGCGTCAAAACGAGCGGTACCTGGTAGCTCTTGAACCTTCCACCCAAAGACAATGTAGCGGTCGTTGTCACCGAGACTCTCAGCTCGCCGGGGTAGGAGACAAAGACCTCCATGGACGCTTCGCCCTGAGGCGAGAGGTCCTTGAGCATCGGGCGAGAAAAGGTGGGCGGTGGAGAGGAGAGGGAGACCTGCGTGACCATGAGGGGCGAGAGGAAGGACGGGAGGGCCAGTCGATGAAGCTTCTTGTGCAGTTTGGATTTGATGAACTGAGTAGGCAGAGAGGGGAGCAGGACGAAGTCGTCAGTGGATTGCGCAGGAAAGGGCTGCAGGAACGACTTACGTCCTCGAGCCAGGCAGTGCGGTTGATGCCCAGAAAGATCCGGCCGAAGATCGCATTGAACCAACGCATCGGGATCTGATCCGGCTCGGCGTCCAGCATGTCGATCAAAGCCTTCATGTCCTGAGGAAGGGGATGCGCTCAAGGTCGATCAGGAACGGTGCTCCACGAACACGCCTGGCTTTGCGCAGACTTACCTCCTCGGAGAACACAGGTGCGAGCTGATCGAGCATCGCAGCGTGCGGGTCTTCAGAAGAGGCGTGTTTAAGAGCGATGTACCAGCTGCGATGCGAAAAGGGTGAGGAAAGGTGGAAAGGGATGCGGCTAAGGTCAGCTGCGCGCCGACAAGTTGACGATCGGGAGGACTCACTCTTCCATCTCGATGTTGCTCTGGACGAAGACAAACCAGGCTGAAGGGTGCAGCAGCCCCGTCGAACTCTTACTCCTCTTCTCGTCTCCCTGTCCTCCTCCTCCGGCTGCCTGCGCTTCCTCGGCAGTCAACCCAATCGTCTTCTCCAGACTCGAAGCGGTCGCCCTCTTCTTGGGCTTGAGGTGGATCGAATTTCTCTTAGCGTAAATCTCTCCGTCCATGAGCCCTTCAATGGGGTAGAAGGTAACGTCGTGTTGTTGCAGGTCGAGCACAGCGTGACACTCTTCGAGCGACTCCGACGTGTAGAGGTAGAGGATCGACCCCTTGAGAGCGGCATAGAAGAACTCGGGCGGAGGGACGTAGGCGTGCGTCGGCTGAGGAGTGGGTGAGCCTTCCTTGCTCAAGCTCGGGCTTTCCTTGCCTGGCCGGACAGACCGGAGGAGGGAGGAGTAGGTGGACGAGGTTGAGGATTGGGAGGTGGAGGACGACTGCGAGCCCCCGCCGTCCTTGTCCTGGACGCGAGGCTTGAACGTCTTTCGGACTGTGAGCCAGCCGTACCTCGGAGGAGGAACTTTCGAAGCCGACTGCTTGGAGGAGGCGTCTTCCTGTAGTTCTGTGGGGTCCGAAGCAGGAGTGGAGCAGGAGATGGCACTCTTGACGAGCTTCGAGGGGTCCGGGTCGCCGAACGGGACGCTCGTGTAGACGTCTTGATAAAAGTCCACGATGGATCTAAGGTCAGCTGAGGAGCAGGAGTGCATTTCGTCTGGAACCGAGCAAGGAAGACGTACAGAAGGCGAGTCCGAGCATGGGCAGGAGCGTCAGCCCTCCGAGTACGTACGCCAGCAGGAGCGAGAGGAAGCCGCCCATCTCGTGCCCTGAGACCGAAGCAGGATCCAGATGTTCGAGCGAGTGTCCAGTGGAACGAGCGGAAGGATGCGGCTCGACGAAGACCTTCTGACAAGTCTGTGAGGAAGGGAAAGGAGGAGTGGGAGGAAGGGGGGTGTTGGGCTGAGCGTCGGGGTCATTCCCCTCG
Source organism: Cystofilobasidium capitatum (assembly GCA_014825545.1). Classification (NCBI taxonomy): domain Eukaryota; kingdom Fungi; phylum Basidiomycota; class Tremellomycetes; order Cystofilobasidiales; family Cystofilobasidiaceae; genus Cystofilobasidium; species Cystofilobasidium capitatum. Next base: position 165,340 of record MVAJ01000020.1, read on the forward strand.
CTCCCGAAACGTGACCCAACGCTCGAGAGGTACGTGCACATAGTTCCCCAATTTTCCGCTCTCCTTTCTTGAGCAGACGACAAGTCAAGGTAGGGCATCGCAATAGTGTAATCGTCAAGATTGTAAAACTCCTCTCAAGCCGAGACCTCGTACCTCAGCCCACTCCCCAGCCTTCCCTCCTCCCTCCTCTCCTGTCGCTCTCTCACCCTCCTCCACTCCCCGTCCCCTCCCACAGGTCCAATCTTGCCAGCCCGCTGCATGTGTCCAAATACGACGTATCGTTCCAGTGCCCGAGGACGTTGAACGGGGAAGAGCGGCCGGAGGACTTGGGAGGGCGTTGGAGGACGGGTCATAGGCAGGAGGGGGAGGGAGGAGAGGTACGCCTCGGAAGGATCCAAGTTGGAGGAAGTAGGCGCAGGACACGCTGCAGATGGGGTTGACGCGCTCCGGGAAGGGAGGAAGAAGAGGAAGAGTGATCGTCGAGGGTTGGTCGAAGGAAAAGCCTTGACCTTGGTCGAGGCCTTTACAATGGGTGGAGGGAGGACGGCCGTTCCGACGGGCGAAGGAGGCCGAGGGACTGTCAAGGGACAATCTCCAATCCTGACCAGAGTGCGAGTAGCCGACCGGGACCTGCCTCGCTGTTTGATGGTTGAAAGTGGAGCAACTCGTCCGTTCCTCTGGCTCGTCAACAGCGCAGCACTGGGGTTGGGTCGACTCTTCCTCCTCAACGGCAGTCCCAACACGAGTCCCTCTTTCAGCGAACCCAGAGCCCGCTCGAGAGCCCATTCGAAACCGCCCTCGAGCTCACGAACGAGCCGGTCGGTGCTCTGACGTTGACCTGGTCCATCGCTGACGTTCCGCGTGGTGCTCGTCCGACCCCGTGAAGCCTGTTTGAACGCGAACGACGGCAACTCGTCTGGCGGGGTGAGGACGAAGGACGACGAGGCGCTGTCGACCGAGTGCGACAGGGAAGAGATCTCGTAGGTTGTCGAGAAGGAGGGCGACGAGGGAGAGGTGGCGAGGAGGGTGGACCAGTAATGGGACGGTGCGGGTGAGCTTGAGGGCCTGGCCCGATAGGACGGCGTGACCGAGATGTCGTCCTCTTCGTCCTCAAACAACCTGTCGCGGGTGTCGCAGCACAACCTTGAGCATCGCGAGTCTCCGCCCGTCCGAGAGGGCCTGAACGCCTGTCTGAGGGCGACGAGGGAGGGCAGAGGAGGGGTGCCAGCAGCTGGAGAGGGGGGCGATCGGTCGACCGCCGGCGAAGTCCGGATTCGACGGCGAGGAGGTAGGGACCAGTGCGGTTGGTGGGGGAGGTCTGCGAGCGACAGGGCAAGCGACATGTCGAAGAGACAGCGAGTCTTGGGTTGTCGTTGCTTCTGAAGGTGAGGTAAGAAGAATGGTTGGGAGTCAGAGGAGGAGCAAGCTGGGCGGCGGCGAGGTCAAAATGGTCCCGCGTGCGGTGAGGCCGCGTGAAACGCTGAGACGCTTCGGAGACGCAGTCGGGAAATCAACCGCTCTGATTCCAGCTGAAGTTGACCGCGCGCACGCAGAGAGAGGCATGTGGGCAAGAGAAGGCGTAACATGAGATATCGTAAGGAGTGAAGAGGGCGAGCAGACGGGCGAGACGCGCTTGCAGACAGCGAACGCAAGGTGGAGGGAGGGATCGAGCATCCACGAGGTGAACAAGACAGACGTCGAGCTGAGCCGAATCAGATGGGTGGACGGTAAGATCGGGGTGCTCAACGGCTGAGCTTGGACCAGACGATGAGAATGATGAGAGCGACTGTTGGGAGAGCCAGTCGCAAAGAGGTCAGCCAAAGCCGTCAAGACCTTGAAAGGACGAGATGAATGTGAACGCACCGAGGATGGCAATGATGCTGTAGGTAACGACCTTCTGCTGGTACATCCTGCGGACGTTAACCCCAGGGCAACCATCGATCCCTTCCAGTCCGTCAGTACGTCGCTCCACGTCCCGCACGAGTGGCGAAAGCAGGGAAAGAGGGACTCACCGCCAGACCATCTTCTTGAGCGTCCCACTCGCCCTGTCGATGCTCGAGTCCGCCTGGGTCAACACATCCCTCGAATGCTCAATCTGCTCTCGCTGGCCTCTCAAATTGCTCAAGATCCCAGCTCCAACCTCCTCGGTCTCGAGCGCGAGTCGGTGCGACTCCTCTAGCCGTCGGGAACCGTCCGCGAGTTGGTCGGTACCTCGGAGAAGACGAGTTCGCTGCGAGTAGTCGCCCGAGGGGGAGGGGTCGTCCGAGTAGGGTTGGTCAGCCAGGGAGGGGTTCGAGAGCAGTTCGTTGCGGTTGCTGTCGTTTCGCGTCTCCCTCTGCAAACACCCCAAGACCAGATTGGAGGGCGTCAGTGCTCTGCAAAGAGGAAGATCTCATGCTTAGGAAGGAGGGAACAAACGAGCTGTCGCTTCAACTTGTCCAACTGGGCCTTGTGACCCTTGAACTTGGTCGTGTACGTCGGCCGGACCGAGTTGGGTATACTGGGCAGCTCAACCTCCAGCTGGGAGAGGAGCTCGTCCGACTCGTCCAGGTCCGAGGCGACCTTGCGCAAAAGACTTCGGAGGGGCTCTGCGGGGATGGACGAATGGGTGGTGGGAAAGTGCGCAGCGGAGGGTGGACAAAGGGCGGTAGAAAGGCAGGGTGTCAATCCATCCGACCTAGCTTGTGAAAGATAAATCGTCGACGCACCTCCAGTCAAGGTCTTGCCGTCCGAGGCGAGCAGAGCCGAGAGCTTGGAGGTGAGATGGTTGAAGTCTTGGGCGTACGCCTCGAAGAGGCCAGTGGGCGATTGGCTTGAGGAGGGCGACGCGAGCGGACGGAGGATGGGCATCAGAGGAAAAATCAGCATCGTTCAGGCAGGAGATGAAAGGGAGATCGCTGAACACTGACTCCATGCTGCAAGGTGTGGGGAAGGAGGAAAGATAGGGAAGGGGGTTTGAGTGTCAACTGTCGAGCGAGCATCTCCTCGCCTCGTGTCTCTCGCGACCTGCGCAGGCGGGCGCGAAATCATGATCGCCTTCTGTGATGCATCATGATCACTCAAGCGTAATCCAAATCATGATCTGATGATTTCTTTTATTTGCCGCCCTTTTTCTCTCGCTGCTCTTTTCGACTCTCCGACGCCTGCTTCGATGAGCCCCTTCACATCGACACCCCTCCGTCTCTCCCCCTCAATACTATCTCGCCTGTCGCATGGAGGTCCTTCCTTCGTCCTCAGTCCCTCCCTCAGCCGCACCCTCAGCAACCGCTGCGTCGGGCGGCGGCGCCAACGGTCGCAACTCTCGCGGACCTCGGAGGGGCGGAGCTCAAGGTGGTGGCAACCGACGAGGAGGACCTCTTCGATCTGACGGCCCACCCCCGGCACCTCGCAACTCAGGTGCAGAAGGCCCTGCAGGAACGTCGTCGCGTGGAGGACGACCTGGTGGAGCTGGAGGTCGTCGACGAGCTGCGTTCGGTGGTCAGCTTTCTGAGGATCCTTCGGCTGCCGGTCCATCGTCCTCTCCTGCTCCCTCGCAGCATCTTCCCTCCTCTGACTCGACGGCCGCCCCTGCACCCAACGGTCCCAAGCGTTCTCGAAACCGAAACGGACCCAAGACCGCCAACGGTCAAGACTCGTCCGCCACTTTTCGACCTGCACCGGCCAAGCGAGGGCCCGCCCCTCCTCGAGCCCCTCCTCCGTCGGAAGACGCCGACCTGCTCACGCGCTTGACCTACTCGCTCTCGCACCCTCCCTTTGCCGACTGCTCCATCTGCTTCAACTCAATTCACCCTGCCCAGCCTACCTGGTCCTGCACCCCCGCTCCTAACACCGGAGATGTCGGCGTCAAGGACGGAGAGCTCAAGGCTGGGACCGCGTGCTGGGGCGTCTTTCATCTGAAGTGCATCAAGGAGTGGGCCGAGGGCAGCATTCGGGGTGGAGAGGAGGGCGGTTGGAGGTGCCCAGGCTGCCAGGTGCGTTTTCTTTTCATTGACTGCCTCAATTCCTGCTCGCAGCTCATCTGTTCGCTCAACGCTCAACGCCGACAGACCAAGCGGATCAACCCTCCCAAGCAGTACCTTTGCTACTGCCAATCGACCGTCTCTCCCTCCCCTCCTCGACTGTCGACCCCTCATTCTTGCGCCTCTCCGTGCTCTCGATCTCGCCACCACTGCGCCCACCCCTGCCCGCTCGACTGCCACCCCGGTCCGTGCCCGGCCTGCAAGGTCGAAATGGTCATCTCCTGCGGATCCCACAGTAAGGAGATGCTTGTCCGGTGCGAGGCGCACAGCGAGTCCTCCTCGGGCTGCGGAGAGGTGTGCGGTCGAACGCTCGATTGTGGGAGAGACGGCCACGTCTGCCTTGAAAAGTGCCACGAAGGACCCTGTCTTCCGTGCCCTATCACCGAAACCCTCATCTGCTTCTGCGGCAACCACTCTCGGGTCGGAACGTGCAACGAACTCCTCTCATCCTCGGTTGAGTGCTCGTCGCCAACACCAACGCTGGCCGGTACGTCCTGGATCGGTCGATACTCGTGCGGCGACTCTTGCCCTCAAACGCACGCGTGCGACATCCACCCTTGCTCGTCGTCGTGCCACCCTCACCCAACTCCCTCGCCTCCCTGCCCTCGATCGCCCGAACTCGTCACGCATTGCCCGTGCGGGAAGAAGTACCTCGACGAGCTGCCCGGAGGGAAGGAGAGGGCCCGGTGCACGGATAAGGTCAAGACGTGTGGAAACGTTTGCGGGAGGGGAAGGGCGTGCGGACATCGGTGCTCTGACAGGTGTCACGAGGGCGAGTGTGAGCCGTGCGCGGAGGAGGTCGTCATTCCTTGTCGATGTGGAGAATCCAAGGTCCGCCCTTTTCGCTCGCCCTTTTGCCTATTGAAGGGAAGGAGACTGATTCTCTGTACCTCCTTTCGTCCTTCTTTTAGGTCAGGAGGCGGTGCTGGCAGAGGCAGGAGGAGGATTTGAGAGGCGAGAGCGAGGTCCGGTGCGAGCAAAAGTGCCATGTCTTGCGGTCGTGTCGAAAGCACGAGTGTGGTCGAGTCGTACGTCCCGTCGCCCAGTCACCCTTGCACTCAAAGGTCGCCCGACTGACGTTCTCCCTGTTCTCTTGACAGTGTTGTCCCCTCGCTTACAAGGCCAAGAACAAGGGCAAGCGACGAGCGGCCATGGACGACCTCGGTGCGCTCGAGGACGAGGAAGGTGCCTGGCACACTTGCCAGCTCGTTTGCGGCAAGACGCTGCCCTGCGGCAACCACACCTGCCCCGCTCTCGACCACAAGGGTACGTTCGTCTCCCTCTTTCATTACTGGATGGTTCGTGCTGACTCGCCGCTCGCTGTCCTGCTTTCCAGGCCCGTGCCCGCCCTGTCTCGAGGCCTCGTACGAAGAACTTGTCTGTCACTGCCAGCGGACTGTCATCCTCCCTCCCATCTCGTGCGGCCGAACGTTCAACTGCTCCTACCCGTGCGACCGACCTCCTCTGGCTTGCGGACATCCCAAGCAGCATCACAACTGCCACGAGAACGAGGACTGCCCGCCCTGCGTTTTCCTGACGACCAAGGATTGCGCGTGCGGCAAACATCAAGTCAAGGTGCGTTCCACTCCCAGTTTTTGACAACCCCTCAACGAGATTGCTGGACTGACCTTCGTTCGTGCTCGGTTGCCTTTCTTGCAGAACACGAGGTGCTCGCAACTCAAGGTCTCTTGCGGAGTCGTTTGCGGGGAGTTGCTGGCCTGCGGCTGGCATCGGTGCGAGAAGTCCTGCCACTCGCCGGGAGAATGCGAGGCGTGCGTCAAGCCTTGCAGCAAGCCTCGAAGACTCTGGTGTCTCCCTACATCCTCATTGTCTCTACCCTTGGCTGGTATTGTCGCTGACTGTCCTTTTAATGATCTACAGCGGCCACCCTTGCCAGGACATCTGCCACTCTCCAGCTTCGTGCGACATCGCCGCTCCCTGCCCGTCGCTCGTCGTCCAGCGGTGCTCGTGCGGTCGTCGAGAGCAGCAGGCCATCTGCAGTGCATCGACAGCGTCGCCCACGTCCAAGGAGAGGGTCGTGCTCAAGTGCTCGGACGACTGCCACAAGGCCGCTCGGAACGAGAGGCTCGCGCTCGCGCTCGGTATCAGCCCCGATCGAGGCGAGCGAGGTGCGGTCGAGTGGCCGCAGGAGTTGATGACCTTGGGGCTTGCACTTGGATCCGGGTTCGTTGGGCTCGTTGAGAAGTCACTTGCCGAGTACGTCTCTCTACCGCTATTAACACCCGGGGGGTGTTGCCCTGACACAGCTTCCCTCCGCTTTCCAGCTTCATCAGCGGACCTAGAGCCAACCAGATCCTACCTCACATGCCTCTCAACCGTCGAGAGTTTGTCGTCAAGCTGGCGGAGCAGTACCGCGTCGACACGTCCCTCGTCGACCAGGAACCCTCCAGGAGTGTTCAGCTCCGACGGCGGGTCGACTCTCGCATCCCTACACCCCTCCTGTCAGCCAGCATCTCCGCCGCCCAAGCGCCGGCTTCCAAGTCGCGACTCAACACCTCTCGACCGACGACGTCGACCGCCTCGCCGGCCTGGACGACTCCCGCTGCGAGCAAGCCCGTCACGCCTACTCCGAGGTCGTGGGGCAACATTCCCCTTCAGCAGCCTGCACCCGTCGCTACTTCGACGTTCACGTCGGCAAGGACGAGCGCCGTTCCCAGCCCAGCCGTGAGCCGGACCGGAAGCCCTTACATTCCTCCCGCTCGTCGAGCAGCGTCGCCAGACCAGCCTTCGCCTGCCAACGTGACGTCCGCCGAGTCGTCGTCGACGACCGTCGACCCTCCTCCGGGTCTCGCCGCGCAGGTCAAGTCGATCTCTCTGCAGGACGTCGAGCCCAGCGCTGCGCCTGTCGTTGCCAACGAAGACCACACTTGGGAGGAGTCGGATGACGAGGCGTGATCTGTCGAGAACAGATCCCACCTGATCGAATGCCTTCTTCGCCCAACATCGTCACTCTTAGACGCCTGCTGCTTTCGCTTCTACTTCTTCGTCTTCTCGCATCGGGTGCCTGGCTTTGCGCGCTGAGGGCGAGGCGTGTGCTGTTCGATGTGTTCTTCGATATGTCGGACTTGCGAGTTCGATAATCAGCCTGACCTTGAGCAGCAACCACGTCCTCCTTCCTTGTTCCCACTTTGCCCTAAGCAAAATCCAGCCTGCGAATCGTCTCGCTATTTGAGCGTTTCGGCACCTGCTCTCGCGTGTGTCTCGAAGGCTGAGTGGTCCGCTTGCTTGCAGCCATACCTGCCCGTGCCCTCCCTCCGACGCCCTCGAGATGGCCTTCCTGCTTCCTCTCGCCATCCCAGCCATCGCCAACGTTACGACCAACATTGGGATCGGTGTTTCCAACGCTCTCCAGTCGACAGACAGCTCGGTCACGTTTCAGCTGGGCAAGTATGTATTCTCCACCAACAAGGGCTTCCGCCTGACCGACCTCCCGTACGAGCTCCGCGAGAAGATCATCCTCATGGCTCTGGCTGAGTCGAGGTCGTACGCCCCCTCGTCTTTTGTGACTGTTCTGACTCGCACCTGGCTGACTCGGAGGGCGACCAGACTCATCCTGCCTCCTCCGGTTCTCCTCGATCCCTTCGCACCGATCTCCCAGTCGCAACTCGCCAGCCTCCAGTCGCGCTCCCCACTGCACCCCTACAACCCGAACTACATGAGCATTAGGGGCGAAATCCGATCGGCGAACGGCTATCCGCTTAGCAGCTGGAGGTGGCTCGTCATCAACAAGGAGTGGTGGGCCATCTTGAGGCGGGAGCTGTGGAGGGACCTCGTCCTCGCAGGCACTAGACCCTACGACAACTTCTTGAGGTTGATCAAGGACCCGGACGTTCATGTGCTGTCGATGGTGCAGACTCTCTCGCTCCTGGACGGATTCACGCATCCTTCGGAGCTTTGTGCGTCTCACTTTCTGCATCTGTGCGTTCGACTGCGCCTGACACGCTGACCCGATCCTCCCGTTGGCCCTCCAGACGATGTCCTCACCGATGCACGCCTCAAGTCGCTCATGTCGATCTCGATTCTCCCAACATGGCCGCACCCTTCCTCTCCGTTCCTGCCCGGTCTCGCCCCGTTCCCCTTCGGTCTGCAGGTGATCCCCATTCGCGCACACCTTCAGATTCTCGCCCTCGGACTTCCGCTCGATATGTGCACCAACCCGACGAGTCGACAGCATCTTCGCTCCCTTCAGCTCAACCAGCTAGGTGTCTCGATCGCTCGTCCCGGTCCCGAGATTCTGGCCGAGCTGTGGGACTTGGTCGGAGACACCTGCGGAACGCTCTCCATTCGCTACACTCCTTCCATCAACGTGGTCGGCCATCAAATCCAACTCGAACCTCTCGTCGACCCCCTCTCGATTCTCTACTCCCCTCTGCGCAACTTCCCGCACCTCGTCTTCTACCTCCCTCGCATAGTGTCTCTCGCAGCGGTCCCGTATGCCAACCAACCAATGGAGGGAGGACACGCAGTTGCCTCCTTTGCCCAGCGGCTCGTAGACGTCGTTGCGGTCGACGACGAGTTGAGAGACAAGGTCGAGATCTGGCTCGTGGGTGGAGTCGACGGCTTGCTCTCTGGTTTCGGGGGCGTTTCGGACAGCGGAGGCTCGTCCACCAGCGCGGACAACGAACGGCTCTGGCCGATTCCCGCCCCGACTAACGACGTCAACCAGCTGCCGACCGATGACCCAGAGTTCAACGCTGCCCTGCTGCAGCGCAGGAGGAGTTCAGCGGCTGAGGCCGATCAACGGAGCAAGTCGACGTGGCAGCGGCAGACGGATCTACGCTTGCTGGGTGGGCTGCTGGGTGTTCGGATGGAGAGCCGCAAGACGAGTTGAGGAAGGGTGGAGGTGGCAACGATGATTCTCACGATCTAACGACCCATTTCTGTTGCCTTGACCGCACTTCTTCGCGTCTTGCAAGCCTGTGAGTTGTTTTGAAGAATCATAAGTTTGGCATGCAATAGGTTGAGCTCGCAAAGGTACGTCTTCAGGGCTCCCACCCACCACTGGCGGACGCGAGAAAGTCCCAAGCAAAGTTCTGGTCGAAGAGGCCCTCCATGTCAAAGTTGAAGCCTCCGCTTGGATCGCCTACGAGGTCTGACGCCGATCCTCCGTCGAAAACTCCTTCGTTCCCTGGGAGAGGGAACGACCACTGGCCGTCGAGACTGGGCGTGTCTGTCGAGAAAGGGATGGATGTCGGCGGGTAAGGGACGTTAGGTGGGTTTGCCGAGGATTGATGGGCAAGAGCGAGTAGCGATTCGGCCGTCACATCTGGATCGACTGGGGGAGTTTGCTGTACGGGTACGAGCATGGTGGTTTCTGCAAGGGGTTGGGGGGAAGGGATGTCTGGGACTGGGTGGGGATATGGGAACTCAGCCGAAGCGGTTCCGGCGTTCCTGAGCGTCAGGAGGGACGATATCATGCCGCTGTAAAGTAAGGAGTCGAGGTGTGGCTTGTCAGTAGACGACCCAGCACCTGAAAGAACAAGAGGAGGTGCCTTACATTCTCATCCGAGCGGTGACCCACAGCTCCTGACTCGCCTTTGCAACAGCGAGGCATCTCTTCAGCCCTTCCTCCAAAGCATGCTCGTCCACGACCAAGCCAGCTTTCGCTCCTCCGAAGAGGGCGATTGCAAGCACGCAGGCTGCCATCTGCACCGCCGGAGTGATGAGCGGCAGACCAGGGCCGGAACGAGCGAGCGAGGTCTCGAGGATGAGAGAGATCTTCATCGCGGCCGACACGCAGACGTCGAAGAAGGCGGTCGAGATCGATGACTGGTTGAGCAACTGCGGAGAGGGGAGGACAGACCGTGTGGCGTAAATAATTGAGGTCGAAAGGAGCAGTTGGATCTGAATATCAAGGGGGAAGGTGTCAGAGCAACGCAAGTGTGAAAGGTGGGCAGAAGGCGATTGACGTTGGTGGCCTGGTCAAAGAGGTGAGGATCTTGCTGAGAAGTCGCCCATCGAAGCCTGCCCATCATGTGCCGAATCAGTCGTCTGCCCAGGCGCAGGCGCACAAAGAACAAGAAGAGACTCACTGGGCTGGCAAGGCATACTGGAAGGCATCGATCTCGGCCGTCTGTGCAGAGATTTGCTGCAGCAACCACGTCCTTGGTTTCGACTCGTTGGCGATGGAATACTAGCAAGATCGAAAGAAGCGCGTTTTGTGGATCAGCGTGCCGTGCATGTCGAGTTTTTGTAGACGGCAACGGCTCACCATCGTCTCCACTCCCTTCCTCAACAGCTCCGCCGCTCCGATCGAGAGCCTGAAAGCAGCTATGTTGGCGTCCTCCTTGCCATCCACTTCAACGTCGGGCAGAGAAACGTCGTAGGAGCCGAGTGCGAGGTGTACTGGACGTCCAGTGGCGGCTGACAGCTCAGCGTCCATCGAAGCGAGACACCAGAAGGCCCGCCTGACGAGATCGACGTCCGTTGGGCTTGAGTGGAGAACGCTGTTTCGATGTGCACCGATGGCCTTTGCAAACGTAAGGCCTTCCCCCACTGAAGTGCGCAGGAGGAGGATCGAGTCAGCCATTCCTTATCTGCAGCAACAGAGCTCATCCAAAGTTCGGCCGTCTGGACGTACCGACCATCCAAGAAGCAGTAGGATTCGAGGACCGTCCGACAAAGATTGCCTTAAGGGCGCTCAGTTGGAGATCGTACAGGTCAGCTGCCTTGAGAGAAGGGCGTGGTTTCCTGAAAGGTCGAGATTTAGGTCAATGAGAGTGCGCAAGAAAGCCCCAGGGCACTGATTTCGGTATAAAACGAACCGGTGCGCTTGATGAAAATATATCCATCCTGACGACTGGCGTTCGAACTTCGGCGAGGAGGGGTTGCCGGGGTCCTTGGGCGCGAAGCAACGCTCGTCGACGAAGCCGTGAGAAGTCGCGATTGCGAAAACCTGCAGATCAAGCAAAGAATCACGAGTTAGTTTAAGAGCGTGTCAACGTCCATACTCTAGGAAGACCAACCATCAGGCAGACGTTGGCGAAGCCAGAGTCAACGAGGAAGTCGTGGCGCTCTATTCGGCTGGCAGAAAGCAGTACGCGAGTCAGATGAGGGCGCACAAGTTTTCGAAGAGATGAGAGAAGATAAGAGACGCACCTTCTCCAGGCGCTTTCCTGAATCAGAGGCATGACCGGGTTGATCCGGTCGAAGAAGAAGTCTAACATTCGAGTCGCCAGATCGGTCGTCGGCCAGCAGTCCCAGGACGCTAGTCGTTCGGCGTACTCCTCCGACTCCCAAGGCTGAGAATTACCAAACGTATGCTGGTTGCCTCGGGTGGGATCTTTGGGTTGCGTTGGTTCTGGGGAGAGTCGCTCAAAACGGTGTTTGTCAGTCACCTGCGGCGCCTCACACTGAAAGGGTTTCGGCGTACTCCGTGCAGGAGGCTGACCGACAGACATGAGTGCGAGCTTGCCGGCAGCCTGCGTGAACTGCAGTGCGGAGGACTGATGATGAAGGAGCGCGTGGGTGTCCGGTCAGTCAAGGTGACGGTGCAACGGACGACAGCGCCAAAGAACGCACCCGGCCCATGAACATCCGAGCAGGAAGAGAAGGAGGAGTCGATGATCCTGGAGCGTCCGGTCGTACAGCAGGTTGAGGTCGGAACTCGAGGAAGTGGTCCGTCTCGTCGTCACCGTCGTCCTCGTCGTCGCGTTGCGGCGCGCTGGTAGACGCATAGGCCGACGCCTGACCGGTTGCCTCGACGGACTTGCTCGTTGAGTTACCCTCAGCTCGGGTGACGGAGGGTCGGAGGGGATTGTTGCGCTTCTTGGACTTCGTGACGTAGGTGCACGGGATGCCCAACTTCTTGCAGAGCGAGCAAACTGTAGGAAAAGCGACGAAGACTTTGGGTCAGCGCTGTCGTGAGCTTCATAAAATAAAGAAGGATGCCCACCCCGATCCTCGAACAAGGCGCCATCACACTTAATCTGTCCGACCAACCAGACCGAGAGAAGAGTCAGCCCAATCATCGGAACGCGAGATCAGGCACGACGTACCTTCCTGCCCCTGCACTGCGCGTTCGGAAAAAGGCGAAGGCCGAGAAGGTCAGCAATGGGTCTAGCAAGCAGCAGGTCAAGCCACGAGACTACATGGTCGCAAGCTCTCTCTCTCTTTCTCTTGTTGCCGAGGGCCAGGTACTGGGAGGAAGCTGCTGAAGCGAGAGGGCCCGATGCTCGCTGGGACGGCTGACCGGTTGCGCTGGCGGGCGAGGTGTCGTCGTCCGATTCGCTGTCCGACTGGCCGTGCCGACTGCCTACGGCGCTCGTGCTGGTCTCCAAAAGAGGCGGCTCCATCGCGAAAAGTTGCTGGGGGACGGGTCGAAGGGAGTGGGCGTTGGCAGATGCGAGCGAGCGAGCGCGACCGCTTGACGACCACAAGCTCGGACCCCTCCGACCCTCTCGACTGACCCCATGCTGCCTCCTTGACTCACAAGCGAGTCAACTGCGTCCTCTGCACACGGCTGACATCTACGATGTCTCGACTGACCTAGCGCTCGATAGGGGACACGCACAAGGCGCGCAGCACGCGGCCGGCTGGGACGAGGGGCGGGCAGGAGGTGTGTCAAGACTCTTTGATCGATGTTGAAGCCTTGTTCTTTTCGACAGCAGCCAGAGCAGGTGTGGCCCGGTCCTTGTTCCTGGCTATCTTCAAACTGACCCGACGGGGAGGCTTGTCAAAGGGTCTTTCGCTGCCAGCCTGCAGGCGCGGCCCCGCGGACGGCCAACCTGCTCTCGACTCTTTCCCCTCAACATCTTGCCTCGTACCCCTCCCGCTACCTGCTGGCACGGTAGGAAAGCTAATGAAAGTTTTCTCCGTCCTCCGCAGCATGAAAGTCGAGCCGATCGGGTTAGACGGGGAGGCAGCGTGGTCGCTTGTCTTTTGCCGGCCTGATTGGCTGGCCGTCCGAAATTCTCTAGCTGACCGTCCCTCCAGGCCGCACTCCGTCGAGAGAAACATGTCTGCACCAGATATAAGAGGGGCGCAGATACTGTCTGTCCCTCGCTGTTTTGCTACATCCTCTCATCCGCTCGCCTGCCTCATCTTCCGCCCTCTTCCTCGTCCCGATCCTCCTCGCCCGACATGTCTTTCTCTCTCGCTCTTACCTTTGGCTTGGCCGCCGCCGCCCACTCGGTCCAGGTCAGTCTCGTATTAGAGCTCCTTCAACAACGATCTGTGCTGACAAGGCTTCCTCTTCCTTGTCTTTCTCCGCAGGCCGCTTCGACAAACCCTGCAGACCCGGACTACGAGCGCCCGGTCGCGGGCTATGTCCCTGTCGTCTCAGCCGCCCTCATCTTTGCGGTTCTCTTCGGATTGTTGACGATCGGCTCCTGGATCCGTGAGTCGTCTCCTCTCCATCGCTCCATACTCCTGGTTTGCTGAATTGCTCTTCGACCTCTGCAGACTACTTCCGACACCGGCGTTTTATCCTCATCCTTCCCATCAGCTTCACCGCCATGTGCTGCGGAATGGTCCTGCGCATCATCTACCACGGCTCTCCGTACAGTGTCGGAGTCTACGCCATCTCGATGCTCCTCATCCTGCTCAGTCCTTGTACGTCTGCTCGCCTGCCCAGCTTGCCTTTTTTGCAGAATGGACTCTGATTATCCGTCTCTCCTGTCCCCAGGCGGATTCTTGGCTACTTCCTACACCCTCCTCGGCCGAATGGCAAACCACCTCGGCGCGCAAGACTGCCTGCTCATCCGCACCAGCCTCATCACCAAGCTCTTTGTCTCGTGCGACGTCGTCACCTTCCTCCTCCAGGCCGCCGGAAGCGGCTCTCAAGTCGCCGGAGGCTCCTTCGCAAAGATCGGCCACTACATCGCTCTGGCTGGTCTGATTGCGCAGCTCGTCTCGTTCGCTCTGTTCTGCGTCCTGCTCGTCGTCTTCGGCATGCGACTGTGAGTACACTCCTCCCTGAGTCCATCTACCGACAACAAACCTGACCTTCTTCCTTCTTCTTACCCTTCGACGTTGACGCAGTCGATCTCACCACCCGCTCATGTGGTCTCGCAAGGAGGGCAAGACGTCCTTCTCCCCGATGCAGATCTTCTCGCGCAGAGGAGTCGACGACTGGAAGGTTGTCTTCTACACCTCCCTCCTTGCATGTATTGGACTATTCGTCCGATGCGTGTTTAGATGCATCGAATACTCTCAGGGTAAGTTCTCGATTCCTAACGTAGTCTTCCGGACTCTGGGCTGACTGGTTCGTCTTCTTCGTTCCAGGTTTCGACGGGTACCTCGCGACGACCGAGGTCTACGCTTACGCCCTCGACTCTGCTCCCCTCTTCCTCTGCATGGTAAGTTGTAAGCACAAACCCAGCTCATCAAAAAGAGGCGTGTTCGGCTGACACTTCTCGTTTGACTCTGTCGTTTTAGGCCCCCTTCGTCTACTTCTGGCCGGCCAAGTACCTCCCCGTCCAGCCCACCTTTGCAACCGAACTCGTCTACGGTCAGAATGACATCGAGGGCTCGCCGGCTGCTGGTCAGATGGAGATGAAGCGTTCTCCCGCGGGGTCGTACTGAGGGACTAAGTAGTGTGGCGCAGTTTGCGTCGGTTTCGACTCCTTTCGTCTCGTTGTTGCGTTCTTAAGCTCCTCTAGCTGAGATCTCTTCTCCTTCCTCTCTCCTGAATCTCATGTCTCACTCCAACATACGCGATCAAGTGCAGCTGGGTGCTGCCCGCCCGCCCGCCCGCCCGCCCTCTTGACGACCGCTCGATTCAAACTCCGACAGAGGATCCGAAGTGCCCGCCCGTCCATCGCTGACACCGACGGCCAACTTGTCGCAGGCGCCGAGCACCTTGAACCAAGCCCTACAAAGACCTGAGCGCTCTCTTGCGAGCTGATTTGCCCCCCCTCACTCACCCACACCCTTTTTCACGTTCTCTTTCCAGCTCCAGCTGCCATGCTCGCCCTCAAAACTCGCCTGCTCTCTTCGGCCATGGCCGCCCTCGCTTTCCTTCACTCCGTCCAGGTGCGTGCCTTCGCCTCGCTTCGCCCTACGCTACTCCACCCTGACACTCTCTGTCGCCCTCGCACCTACAGGCTGCCTCAGACAACGCGAAGTCTGCCGACAAGAACTCGCCCAACTACAGCAGACCTGTTCGTCTCTACCTTGCTTTGCTGCCGTCAGACTACTTTCCTAACGCTCCTTCCCTCTCCTCATGCCCTCCAGGTCGCTGGCTACGTACCCACGATCGCCCCCGCCGCCATCTTCTTTGTTCTGTTTGGTGTCCTGGCAGTCGTCAGTTGGATTCGTGAGCACTTCCCCCTTGTCGATCGTGCTTGAGCACCGGCTGACACTCCCTCTCTCCTTCGCGTACGACAGACTATGCCCGACGCAAGATGCTCGTCTGGCTCCCTATCGGCCTTACGTCCATGTCTGCCGGCATGGCCATTCGTATCGGGTGCAACTCGAACCCATGGTCCATCGGTATCTACTCCATCTCGACCATCCTCACCCTCCTCGCGCCGTGTGCCTTCCTTGCGACGTGCTACCAGCTCCTGGGCAGGATGGCCAACACATTGGGAGGAGATGTCCCCTCGAAATGCCTCTTCCTCAAGACGAGCTTGATCACCAAGATCTTGTAAGTCTCCTCTTGCAATTAGATGTTCGCTCGGAGTCTCGCTGACAGTTTTGTGCTCCCCAGTGTCACGTCCGACATCGTCACCTTCCTGGTCCAGGCCTCTGGGTCAAGCATGCAGGCGATTGGAAGCCTCTCCAGCATCGGCCACGACCTCGCCATGGCTGGTCTGATCATCCAGCTCGTCAGCTTTGGACTCTACTGCGTCCTCCTCGTCTATTTTGCCTTCCGAGTGTGAGTTTCTCGACATCTAGGCTGATCGACCGAGAGAGTGAAGTACTGAGCACGAATCACTCTGCAGCCGGTCCATCTATCCTAACCTCTGGCACCGATCCGAAGGACAGTTCACGTGGTCGCCCCGAGCCGTCTTCGCGCGCGACCAAGTCGACGAGTGGAAGGTCGTTTTCTGGAGCACCGTCTTTGGTTGCATTGGCCTCATGGTCAGGTGTATTTTCCGGTGCGCTCCCTCTGTCCTTACTCTCGACACACCTTCAGAAGAGCAACTGTACTGACGACATCTACTTTGTCGTATTTTTCTTTTCTTTTCTTTTTTCTTTTCAAAGGGTGATTGAGTACGCCGGAGGCTACAACGGCGCCATCGCCACGAGCGAGGCCTACCTCTACTGCCTCGACAGTCTACCGCTCGTCATCTGCATGTCGGCCTACGTCTGGTTCTACCCCGGCCGATACCTGCCGGACCACGTCAACTCGGTCTCATACGGATCCGACATCGAGGCTGGCACGCCCGGAAGCCACGAGATGTTGAACAGCAAGGGCGCTCAGTAGCTCCCTTTTTCTCCTGCCTCGATCCTGCATCTCCCTTTCCGTATCACGCCCACCCCACCGTTATCTTCTATCATGCCTTCCTCTCACTTCGACACGGTCTGCCGCGCGTGCGACAATCTCTCGAGTTTGGCAGCTGCATCCGAAGCATCATCAAGAGAGCAAAGAGAGACGTGGGTTGCCGAGAAGGTTGCGTGAGATTAAGCGAGAGCAAGAGCGTTGGTATGCGAGAGAAGGTATAAGAGGTCGGAAGTCGAAAGGAGGGAGGTCAAAGGAGCATGAAAAGTCTCGAGGCAGGGCTCTTGACTGAAGGCGAGTGAATGGAAGTGGAGTGTTCGATGATTGAAGCGACGATGCAAAGGTGGAGTGGAGGAAGGAGGATGACACAGCTCGAGATGTTAGAGCTGCTGTATCGAGTTCAGCAGGAAAGCCCGTTCATCCATAAATTGCTCGTCTGCGTGACAAAGGCAATCATCGCCGAGTCAGCATCTCTCTCGAGACCAAAGATCAGGGAGGAGTGAGAGACAGGGTCGTCGACACACCTTCCTTGTCGCTGTGGAAGTCCTGAAGGAACGAGATGAGCTTGTCCTTGTTGCGCGCGAGGATGGCAACGATTGGAGGCGGCTTGTTGGGGTTGGCAACAAAGACCTGATTAAAGGTAACCTTCAGACAGTGCGCAGCCTGAGCAGGGAGAGCTTGAAGCAGGGAACGCACCTTGAAGACGTGGAAGGCCTCAAACTGGATGTTGCGGCTCTTGTCCCGGAGCAGGTTCATCATCATCTTGAGGTTGGCCTCGTTGGCGATGTAGCGCGTCATGACCTTATAGTTGGCTCGGTCGAGAAGGATCTCTCCGAGGAGCTTGATCGACTGGCGCTTGGTGACGTAGTTGGACGAGAGGACGAGAGTTGTGTACGACGCGAAGAACTGCAAGGAACGTGGGGTACACGTTAGCCTTCGCCATCGGGTCAGCGAGCAGGAGGGTCGGACACTCACTCGGTCATAGTTGGCGTCTAGGTACGCTGCCACCATAGACTTGTGCTTGGTAAGGGTTTCCTGTAGACGAGGCGTCAAAGTTTCAGCAAATGTGGCTCTCTTCAGGTGTTCAGGAGTGCCGCCGGACGAACCTTCAGGTTACCAAAAGCGTCGCACGAGATTCCAAACGTCGTGTTCTCGATGTAAGCAGGGAAAGAGTAAAATCTGTCCGAGAGCGCATGATTGTCAGCGTTTACGATATTGCACGGGGTGCTTGAAGTAAAGACTCACTGATCGGAGTGCAGCAATACTTGGGCCAGTTGCTCGTACCGCAGCATCTCCTTCAGGATCATTCCCGTGTTGAGCGCAACGTCCTCATTCTCGTACCTGGGACAGCAAGGGAAGGGCAAGGGTCAGTCGAGTCCTGATCCGGCTTCCCCGCGCTGTCAGAAGCCGACTCACCCCTTGAGCGTAGCAAAGACGACCTGAGGCTTCTTTGTGATGTACTCGACCGTAGGGAACCTGGAGCCGATCTGACGGCGAAGAAGGTGGTTGAAGATCTGCGTGACGTCCTTCTTTGCCTGCGAAAGGGAACAGAGAGAGAGCCTGGTCAGCAGGAGGCGTCGCGCAGGTGGACTTGGGCTGAGGAGGACGAACCTCAAACTCGAAGACGCCTATTCGTTCTACGAGCAGGAGCAAGACATCGTGCATGTACATCTCCTGAGCGAGCTGGGCGACCACCTCGGGCGAGGCGTCATTCTCTGTTGGGAGAAAAGGAGGAGGGCAGTTCAGCTCGAGCCGCAAAAGACAGCTGCGCATCGGCCAAGAGGACCACAGGTCGGAGAGGCTTACCTGCGTCTCCGTAAAGAGACACCTTGAGCTGGGACAGCAGTCGAGTGAGCTCCTCGTTGGCCTGTCGAGAAACATAAAAGAGGGTCAGTCAACCAAGCTAGTCTTTCGAGGTGGTCCAAGCCCTCCCCCTCGAGCTGCTCGGTCAACCCGATGCCATCTCGCCCAGCCAGCAGACGACGCCCGAGCGAGAAGAGCGACCACGCACCTTCTTCTTGCCCTCGTACGAGCCCGTGTAGTCTGCTCCGAGTCGACCTCCAAGCGCGACCAGGTCCCTGACGCCTCGGACAACCTCGACCGGGGTCTTTGGCCGTTTCGCGAAGAAGTTCATCTTGTTGGACGATGCTTTCATTCACTCCCTGGGCGGATGGCTTGAGCTATTGGCGACGCAAGCGGAGAGGGTCGATCGAGGTAGGTGAGGGCTGGACGTCGATGAGGGTGCTGGGTGGGAAAGGGGGCAAGTCGGAGAGGGGGGTCGTGTGTAGGTGGGCGAGAGGGGGCTGCTGGGCCTTGTGAGCGAGAGGGGCGACCGCGACGACGACGACGATGATGGCAGGATTCGTCTGACTGGGTCGAATAGAGAGTGGAGACTTGTGCGATGCTGTCCTCGGGGGTTCGTGTCTGTGGAACAAAGAGGAGGTCACAGAGAGGGTCAGGGGAGGGTCATGGCCCGAACGAATCGTCCAAAGCGCAACACACGAGTCTTGACGTCCTTTGCAGCTTCCACTTGCTTCCCCTCACGCCTCCAGCGTGACCGACACCTCATGCGAGCAGGTTCATAGTGATACAACTCCAGAAAGCAGGGGTAGATAAAGGGGCGATAGAAGGGTAATCGCTCAGAGCCAGGTGTAGAGGGCGTGACGAGTGTAGTCGTTCTCGTTCTCGCTGAGGTGGCCGAGATTGGGGTAGAAGGGCACCATGGCGTCCTCGGTAGCGAGACTGCAAGACAAAAGAAAGATGTGAGGTGTCAGTGCGGATTCTGAAACAAGAAGGGAATCGGATAGAGACTTACTAGCAGGTGTTGTACATCATCCAGTAGACCTCCCTGACCTTTCGGGCGGGGTGGAAGAGACCCGGAATGAGGTAGCTCATGAGCACTCCTGGTCCGAGACCAACTCGCAGACCCTCGATGGCCTCCATGATTCGGTCCTTGACGTGCGGACTCGTCTCGAGGATGTTGGGCCAGATGAGGTTGAGCAGGTGCATCTGAGCCTCCTCATGTCCGAGGCAGGCAGTTCCTGCAAAGTTGAGAGTAAGAGCAGGTGTCAGACAGCGGCAGAGAAATAAAGTGCAAGGAAGAAGGGGACGCACCAAGCGCGATGTGCTTGACGATCGCAGCGGCCGTCTGTCGGTGGACTGCATCTCTCTCGGTCAACGCGTCCTCGAGCATGCCCATGACGGACCAGATGTAGTCCTTGGCCATCTCTCCAACGTACTCAAACACGAACGACAGCGCCTTAAGACATCCATTTCGAACGTTGAGATCGGGCGTCCGGTACTCGTTGAGGATCGCTGGGATGGTCGTGAAGGGTCCACACGTCTCCGAGACGATGGCGATGGCGACGGTCGAGCAGACTCGAGACTGTCGCTCCTGGACTCGGAGGTTGGTGAGCAGGACGGCGAGAACGTCCTGGGGTCCGATCGCCTTCGCGATGTAACCGAACGAGTTGACGGCCGCTCGTCGGATGGCCTTCTTGTGCGCCTTGAGCAGGTCGAGCAGCTCGAAGCAGATTCGCATCCACTCTCGAGCCGGTACGAACTCGGCACCTCGATCGGCTGACAACAAGCAAGAGCGACGAGAAGCGTCAGCTGCCAGCACAAGAAGGTGGAGATGGGCGAGAAGGACGCACCGATTCGACCAATCAAGTTGATTGATGCCTCCTGGACCTTTTCATGTCGGTTTCGCAGAATGGGGGTCATTCGGGGGAGAAGATCCTTGACTGGGGGGTTCATCTGCGTCATTCCGACGACGTTGGCGATGGCTGTCTCGGCGGCGATGATACTGCGGGTTAAGGCGGAAGGGGTGTCAGCGATCGGGCACTAGGCAAAAGGTGAGAGGAAGGAAACGAACCTTCCCAAGGTGTCGGGGTACTCCTCTCCAAGCTGCTCAAATAGAACGACACCGAGCTTGCTCAAGTGCGCGTCCTCGCCGCACTGCTTGATGACGACGGCGAGACGGGTCGTCAGGTCGGCGGCCTGCTGTCGGACCTTTGCGCTCTTGTTGTTGAGTCGCCAGAGGATGGTCGAGACGATCTGGGTGAGGTAAGGCTTGACGCGAATACCTGGAAGGGCAAAAGAAGGGTTATATCAGCACACTGAAGTTCGAAGGGTGCAAGGATGGGGAAGGGCGACTGACCGAGAGCGTTGACGACCGTGCCGAAACCGTCGAGCATGACGTTGTCCTCGACCGTCTGCTCCTGGAAGGCGTAGATGATGCCGTCGACGAGTAGGACCTCGAGTCGCTCGTCAATGTCGGCCGCGCCAACCTTCTCAATGACCTTGGTGATGGTCTCCATGACCATCTTTCGGAACGGCTCACTCTCGTCCTTGAGGTCGTTGACGACCCGCATGACGATCTCGGACACACCGGCCTTGGTCGCCAGCTCGACCGTCGTCTCGACCACGGACCGGTAGTTTCGGCGGTCAAGCGCCATCCGTCGGACCCAGAACGCCTTGAAGAACTCGGGCAGAATCTCCTCGCGGACGTACGTCGGCGTGACTCCCTCGGTAGCCGCACACTGCATGACGACCTTGAGGACGATCTTCTTCATCTCCTCGTCGGCCGAGGCGAACTCTCGGATGAGAATGGGCACGCACTCCTTGACGTAGTACGACGCGTACTCGGGGTCCATGAGCGGGATGATGAAACCGATGGCCTTGAGGAACGCGGCGAGACCCTTTCCTCGGTGCTGACGGATACCGAGCCAGAGGGGCTTGAGGACATTGTCGAACGACTCGATACCGTAGGGAGCAGCGGCCTCAGCGAGAGCAGCCATGGCGAGCGCCGTCATAGTTCGGACCTTCTGCTGGTCGTCCTCGAGACCCTGAGCGATCGAGTCAACGAGGTTTCGGAGGTGAGGGAGGACGGCGCAACCCATGAGGATGGCGATCTGCTGGACGATTCGGATACCAGTGTGTCGGGCCTGCCACGACTTTTTCGACCGACAGACGGCCTTCAGGAATGGGAGGAGGGAGGGGATACCGAGGGCCGAAGCGACGACCGAGAAGGCTCGAGCAGTCGTGTTTCGAACGTACTCGTCGATGTGGTCGATATCAGGTCGCATGGTCGAGATCATGTGGGCGAGACCAGCGGCCTTGGAGAGGTTGGAGATGATCTCTCGACCTTCAACTCGAGCGTAGTAGTCCTCGTCGATGAGGAGGGGCTCGATGACGACGAGGATCTTGTGGACGTAGGGTCGGACGAGGTCGTCGAGCTTGTAGAGAACTCGGTCGATGACCTTGACGAGAAGGTGTCGCTCCTGGTCCTCGAGCGTCCTCTCCATTAGAAGCGGGAGGATCTTCTCGAAGAGCGGTCCAGCTCCAAAGTCGCGCGCCTTGTCGGTGATTTGTCGCAGGGCCGTCTTTCGTACCGGGGGAGTTCCGTTCTTGATCTTGAGCAGGAGTCGCATGATCTTTCGCTCCTTGAGTTCCTCGACGGTGAGTTTGCCGGCCTCGTCGTCGTCCGTACCCTGGAGGACAAGCTTGAAGTACTCCTGGTCCTCGGCCTTGAGGAACTGCAGGCTGCCGATACCCTCAATCTCGGTCGGGACGTCGTGCGAGTACCCTCCTGCTGCGTCCAACATGGCCTTGGCCGCCGATTCGTCCTGCATCATGAACCCTCCGGCCGGTTGCGGGTCGTACTTGTGCGTTCGAGCGGGTGCGTAGCCTGCCGGAGGCTCGATGATGACATAGCCTTCGGAGGGAAGGAGTTGGTCGAGCTCAAGGTCTGACAGGTAACGGTTTCGAGGGTCCTCGGTTGTGCCGCCGAAGCCGAGCGACGAGAGGGGAGTTGAGTTGGAAGAGGAACCGTACGCGGACGTTCCGAGGTTGGACGACGACGCGACAGCGTTGGGTCCGTAGGCGGATGTTGAGGTTGAAGCGACCGGGGTCTGATCCCAACGCGACTTCTTGGTCGTCGTTGTCGTCTCCTCGGCTCCAACAGGCGCAGCTGGCGTCTCGTCCCATCTGCTCCTCCTCTTCTTGGGGATCGCAGTCTGCTCCTCTACGACCTCTGCAGCCTTCCCAGCTTCCTCATCGTCCCACCGCTTGCTCTTCCGCGACGCAGCAGGTGGCGTCTGATCGCCATCCACGTCCATCGTCGACCCTCTCGGCGGCGTCTGGTCGCCAGCGACGAACGAGCCTCTCGGCGGCGTCTTATCGTCCACCTCGGACGTCTTTGCGATGCCCTCCTCGGCGTCCCGTCGCTCGCGGTCGGCAATGGCCTGCTTGACCAGCTGCTCGTCCCGCTCGAGGTTGCGGAGTCGCATCGTCTCGGCGTAGCTGGAGCCTTCTCCGTCCGTTCCGTCCGAGACTGCAGCAAGCCCACCCAAAGGAAACAAGAATGTCAGTGTCAAGATCTTGGTTGGACGAGGGCGAGCAGCCAGGGACCGTGGAATGGGGGAGGAGGAAGGAAGGAAGGAAGGCTGGGGACGCACTGTGAACACCTTCTCCTCGATCAAACCGTCGCTTCTGGTACTCGGACTCTCTGCTCGACACCTGCTTCGACGAGGCCGTCTCAGCAAATGGATCGACGTCGTCGCCATCGTTCATCTCTGCAAAGTCGTCGAGGACATCCTGTTGAACAAACGCAAAGGCAAGTGGAATCAGCTTCGCGACCCCACCATCTTGCGTCCACCGCGAGTCAGGGCAGAGGAAGGACGCACCTTGGGCGCCGTGAACGAGTCGAGCAGACGGGGTCGGGACTCGTCGGACATGGCTGGACCGGTGCTTGTGAAGGAACTGGGCTTGGTCGTCCGAGGTCGTGATAGAGCTCGGGGGTGTTGGGTGAGGTTGGGAGACAGCGAGCAACGCTCGAGCCCTTCCGGCGGAAGAGCGGCGCAGGAGCAAAATCACAACCCCAATTGTGATTCGCACCTCAAATCATCTCTTATTGCTGACGTAAGAAACCATCACGACGCGCCTCCAAGCTAATTTCCCGGCCGGGACGCGTTCGACCCCCCTCCCTCCTGCGAACATCTTGCCCTCTGCCGTCCCTCCACTATCAGGTCCGACAGCAGCCATGACCCGACCAGCGCAAGCAGACGACGACGACACGACCCTCGTTGGCAGCCCTTCCTCCGGCCCTCCCTTGGCCAAGAAGCGTAGGCTCTCCCCCGACGCTCCTGCCTCCGCCGGAGCGGACCCTTCGGACCTCGCCCTCTCCCCCTCCTCCCACCCCGACAACCTCACCAACGACCTTCTCGGAGGTCCCGAATCAAAAGAGAATGTCCGGCCTAACGCGATCCTCAGCAACGGCATGGCAGCTCAGCCTCAAGCCGGACCGTCGACCCAGAGGCAGCTGCCCAAGAAGGCGGGTAGCAAGGTGGAGGGAGGAGGTTTCGAAGAGGTGCTCAGGAGACTCGAGGAGCAGAAGGAGGGCGGTATCGGAGGAGGTCAGTCTTTCGTTCTGAGGCTTCATCGACAGGCCAGGGGGTGGCACAGCGCTTGGTGGGGGCGAGATCAGTCAGCGCGTCGACTCGCAGCCAGTCACGAGCACGCGTTTCCCCCACACCTGATCCTGAACTCCTGGATGAACGACAAGTTGACAATCTGCCTCCCTGCGTCTCTTCAGTTGTCACGGAGTCGTCAACTACCTGGGCTCGTCCGCTGCCGCCAGCTCTAAATCCTAGCAAGGACAAGCTCGGTGCGTATCGTGCCTCTCGAACCACTGGCAGAGGACCACTCTGTCTGACAGTCGTGCCTCATCTTGCCACCCAGTCTTCCAGCAGATCGAAATTGAGGAATACATGGAGCCTGGTGCGGGTGCGCGATTGAGGATCTTCGGAGTGACTCAGGTGCGTTCTCCCTTCCTCTCAACTCCGTCATTCACGTCGGGCCTAGGCGCTGCCCAACTGACCGTCGCTTGATCCTGGATCTTCCTCGCTCACAGGGTGGAAACTCGGTACTCCTTCACGTCAACTCTTTCCTGCCGTACCTGTACATCGCCGCTCCTCGGGGATTCACGAACGAAGACTGCCGCGAGTTCACCAACGCCCTTAACGTCCGTCCTCACCTTCTTTGCGCCTCACTCTGTACACCCAATCGACTGACACCCCTTACTACGAACTACCTCACTAGAACGCTGTCGGCGCTCCCTCCGGTCGGTCGGTTCTCTACACCAAGGTCCAGCTGAAACGGTCCCTTTGGGGATATCAAGGCGACGACCACACTCCCTTCCTCAAGATCACTCTTTCGGATCCCAAATTTGTCTCGAAGGTTAGGGGACTGCTGGACAGGGGAGAGTTCAGCTTTGGTGACATGATCGATGGGCCGGTGGCAACTTACGAGAGCAACATTGCGTATGAGCTGCGATTCATGATCGACAAGGCCGTGAGTTTCTTTGCTCCTGACCTATGCACGACGACGCGCACAGAAAACTGATTCTCTGACGTTTGGCACTCGACAGATTGTGGGTATGAACTGGCTCGAGGTCCAGCCGGGCAAGTATACCGTTCGAACGGACGCAAAGAAGACGTCGCAGTGCCAGATCGAGATGGACTGCCGGTACGTCCCGAACGCTTCATCAGCAAGATCAACACTCGTCTGACCCCAGTGTCTCGTTTCTTTCTCCTTACTAGGTCGGACGATCTCATCTCGCACGCTCCGGACGGGGAGTGGAGCAGTCTCGCGCCCCTCCGGATCCTCAGTTTCGATATCGAGTGCGCAGGTCGAAAGGGAATCTTTCCCGAAGCCGACAAGGATCCTGTCATCCAGATCGCCAACATGGTTACTCGACAGGGTGCGTCCACATCTCCATCCGCACGTCTTTTGTGGCTCGTTAGCTGATCTACTCGATGGCATTCTTCAGGAGAGAGCAAGCCCTTCATCCGTAATGTCTTCACGCTCAACACGTGCGCGCACATCGTTGGATCCCAAGTGCTGCAGTTCGAGCGCGAGCAGGAGATGCTGCAGAAGTGGGCCGACTTTGTCAGGGAGGTTGACCCCGACATGGTCATCGGCTACAACACGACCAACTTCGATTTTCCGTACCTTTTGGACCGAGCCAAAGCCTTGAAGGTTCAGGCCTTCCCCTACCTCGGTCGGCTGCTCAGTAAGTCACTCCACTCGTGGCTCCTTCGATGCTCGAGAAAGCACCTGACCCAAACCCCTCATTTTACAGACATCAAGACCGAGGCCAAGGATGCCCATTTCTCGTCAAAAGCCTACGGATCTCGAGACTCGAAGACGATCAACCTGGACGGCCGACTCCAGCTGGATCTGCTCACGGTCATGCAGCGAGACTACAAGCTCCGATCGTACACGCTCAACGCTGTCTGCGCCCACTTTCTTGGCGAGCAGAAGGAGGAGGTGCACTACTCGATCATCACGGAGCTGCAGAACGGTACGGCAGAGAGTCGTCGTCGATTGGCGGTCTACTGTCTCAAGGTGCGTTACCTGGTCTTGACATCCGACGATGCGTCGTGTGCTCGCCACTGACTGGGCATCTCTCTTTCTCCCTTTCACAGGACGCCTATCTCCCGCAGAGACTGCTCGACAAGCTCATGTGCTTCGTCAACTACACTGAGATGGCTCGAGTCACCGGAGTTCCATTCAACTACCTGCTCGCCCGAGGTCAGCAGATCAAGGTCGTCTCCCAGCTGTACCGAAAGGCCAACGAGGACGGCTACCTCGTCCCGTCGGTCCAGTCGGTCGGTTCGGACGAGCAGTACGAAGGAGCCACCGTCATCGAGCCCGAGAGAGGCTACTACGACGTGCCCATCGCAACGCTCGATTTCGCGAGTCTGTACCCGTCCATCATGATGGCGCACAACCTGTGCTACACGACCCTGCTCGACAAGGGGACGATTGAGAGACTGCAGCTGGTCAAGGACGAGGACTACATCTTGACACCGAATAACGGTACATCCTCAACTCCCAGAGATCTCTTCGAGCTCAACGACTGATACCCCGACTCGTTTTTTCCAGACTTCTTCGTCACGACCAAGCGCAGAAAGGGTCTGCTCGCGATCGTCCTCGAGGATCTGCTCGCAGCGCGAAAGCGAGCCAAGGCAGAATTGAAGGTCGAGAAGGATCCCTTCAAGCGAGCCGTCTTGGACGGTCGGCAGTTGGCCTTGAAGGTTCGTCCAGCGCCTGTTCCTCCGCTTAGACCCCTTTCGCCAATTTGTAACGACTGACATGACCACGCCATCTTCTGCCATTACAGGTCTCTGCCAACTCCGTCTACGGTTTCACGGGAGCGACCGTCGGAAAGCTCCCTTGTCTGGCCATCTCCTCGAGTGTCACCGCCTACGGTCGACAGATGATCGAGTTCACCAAGCAGGAGGTCGAGTCGAGCTACAACATCGAGAACGGGTACGACTACGACGCCAAGGTCATCTACGGAGACACGGATTCGGTCATGGTCAAGTTTGGCTGCCCAGACTTGGAGACTGCCATGTCGCTAGGTGCGTTCCTCCTTCTCGCTTCCTCCGAGTCCTGACAGTGGTCGTTTGCTGACCCCCTCTTTGCTTGTGCGCGCGACGCGATCAGGTGCGGAGGCGGCCGACCTCGTCTCGGCCAAGTTTGTCAAGCCCATCAAGCTCGAGTTCGAGAAGGTCTACTTCCCGTACCTGCTCATCAACAAGAAGCGTTACGCTGGACTGTACTGGACCCGACCCGACAAGTACGACAAGATGGACACGAAGGGTATCGAGGTGCGTCGCCTTTCAATCTCGACCCGCTCGTCCTTCACACATTGAGTCTGACTCTAGCTACTTTACTCCTTCCTACACAGACCGTTCGACGAGACAACTGTCGGCTGGTCCAGACAGTCATCGAGACGTGCCTGCACAAGATGCTGATCGACCGAGACGTCAAGGGCGCTGAAGAGTACGTCCCGCAGGCCAGTCGCTCTTCGAGTCTGACCTTCCATCTGACACCTCTCCACCCTCTTCCAGGTATGTCAAGCAGGTCATCTCTGAGCTGCTCCAGAACAAGGTCGACATGTCGCAGCTGGTCATCACCAAGGCTCTGGCTAAGGCAGACTACGCGGCCAAGCAGGCGCACGTCGAACTGGCCAACCGAATGCGGCAGCGGGACGCAGGATCGGCCCCATCCCTCGGAGACCGAGTCGCCTACGTTATCATCAAGGGAGTCAAGGGTGCGTCTCCACGCCTGAAATTCTTCCCTTTGTATCTCATGCTGACTTGCCTCCACCCCCTTCGCTCTCCTCCGCAGGCGCCGCCGCGTACGAAAAGTCGGAGGACCCAATCTACGTCCTCGAGAACAACATTCCGATCGACACAAAGTACTACCTCGAGAACCAGCTGTCGAAGCCGCTGATGCGAATCTTCGAGCCGATCCTGGGCGACAAGGCCAACTCTCTGCTGGCCGGAGAGCACACGCGGACGATCAGCATCGCCACGCCCACCATCGGAGGTCTGATGAAGTTTGCGGTTCGAACGGTCACTTGCTTGGGTTGCAAGACGCCGTTGAAGACCAACAACAAGGGTGAGTCGCACTTTCGTCGGTCGAGAAGCTTCGCTTGCTGATACGCTCTCTTGATTGTTCTTATAGACGGCGCGGTCTGCCAGAACTGTCGACCTAAGATTGGAGAACTCTACCAGAAGCAGGTGCGTCCTCTCCACTCTCACGACACTCGCCTTCGATCCTGACCAACGCGCTTTACCCCATTTTCCCCGCCCAGCTCATCACCACCTCCCAACACCAAGTCAACTTTTCTCGCTTGTGGACCCAGTGTCAACGGTGCCAGGGTTCGCTCCACCAAGACGTCCTGTGCTCGTCAAAGGACTGCCCCATCTTCTACATGCGCGTGAAGGCGCAGAAGGACGTGGCGGACGCGATGGCGACGATGGACCGGTTCGACCGAGAGAAGGAGTGGTAGAAGGGCCGACAGCACCTCGTTCGACGCCTCGCCCACCTTTCCGCAGCGACGTTCGATCTTGTACTTTTGTAGTTTTTTTTAACGCTCTCCCATGCCGTCCCTTTGCATCGCACCCCCTCCATAGCTCTTGACGAAATCTCATGACCTTCTCTTCTTGTTAACTGAGAGTGCCCACTTCATGTCAGCGAAGAAGCAGCGAGGCGACAGCCGAGACAGGCAAGGGGATGAGTGAAGGCATGGGGGGAGAAAGTGAGCAAGAGGTGAAAGTCTTGAAACCGGCCCTTGTGAACGGACTTCGATCGCTCGAGATCACTTGGGCTTTCGGCGTTTTTAGCGAACGCGACGAAAAAGTTTGGAGAGCGAAATCTGAGGATCCCAGACACACCCCCCATCGGGGAAATTCTCCTGTGCGCCCGCCCCCGCCCGTCCAGCCGGCCCAGAGCGCACCTCGCCCTTGGACTCGTCTACGCAAGCACCACTCCCGTCAAGATGTAAGGCCACACCCTCAGCACGCACACACACTTCCTCCTCCTCCGCATCCGCACCACGGCAAGGAGTCTGCTTTCGGGTCGGATCCTGGGTCAACTCGTCGTTCCTGGGGGGGGTCAACAGCCGGTCGACACGAGCCTCAAAGCTCGGAGGGAGGTCCTTGGTCTCGGAGGTGTGGAAGGAGGATCGGAGCAGGCAGGACAAGAAGCCAGGGTCCCGTAGAGGTCTGGGTCGTAGGTGTAGACAGGCCCAGGTAGAACTGGAGGCGGCAGGATCGTCCCAGGGACGCGCCCTAGCAGAACCAAAGGAGTCAGGGCAGACAGAGGAGAGGGGAGACCAGGACCGGCCGACCACACGACCCCAAACCCCAACACGACGAGCCCTACCCTGGACCCTTCCCGGCCCACCTAGCAGACTCCTTGTTCGTCCTCTCGCTCTCCCGTTGACTGACTCGCTCTCGTTGGTCCCTGCTGTCAACCTTTCAGGTCTTTCGTCGCTCCCGAGGCCCACGTCCAGTTCCAGCACATCTTGCGACTGCTCAACACCAACGTTGACGGTCGACGCAAGATCATGTACGCCCTCACCGAGATCAAGGGTGTCGGTCGACGATACGCCAACATTGTCTGCAAGAAGGCCGATGTTGACCTCCGAAAGCGGTGCGTCTTCCCGCTTCCTTATCTTGGTGCTTGGGTTTGGAGGGAGGAGAGCAGGGATTGGGATCAAAGATGGTGCAGACGGACGTATAGACGTGGGTAGAGGACGTCGGGCAGGGCAGAGCATTGTTGCGGTTGGTTTGGTTCTACCGAGACAAGACGACTGACGATTGCCCCTCTTCTCCCTTGCTTCCCTTGATGCGTGACAATTCCTCAGAGCCGGAGAGCTTAACTCTGATGAGCTCGAGCGAATCGTCACCATCATGCAGAACCCCTCGCAGTTCAAGTGGGTTCTCTCGATCTCTTCGCCTTCCGAGTTCGCTTGCTGACAACCCTCCCTCTCCCTCTCTAGGATCCCTGCCTGGTTCCTCAACCGACAGCGTGACATGACCGACGGAAAGGACCACCACGTCGTTTCCAACGGTATCGACCAGAAGATGCGAGAGGACCTCGAGCGACTCAAGAAGATCAGGGTGCGTGCAGCTTGTCTCCCCAGCCCATTGAACAGCGCGCTGACCACCTTCCCTCCATCCCTTACAGTCGCACCGAGGACTCCGACACTTCTGGGGACTTCGAGTCAAGGGACAGCACACCAAGGTAAAAAGCGCTGGCCTTTGCTGGAATCTCCCATAGATCGACAGAGTTGCTGACTTTGCGTTTTATACTCCTGCACTAGACGACCGGTCGACGAGGAAAGACCGTCGCCGCCAAGAAGAAGTAAACAGTTTCTTGGCCACTGGCTTCTTGATGACCACTTCATGCTTCAACTGGACCGGTGCTTGGGAGGCGGGGTCGCTGGGTGCTCGAGGAACAGGGGAGAGGAAGGAGAGAGGAACGGGTGCACGTCCGAGGGAGGAGGGGAGGATGGGGGGGGAATGGCAGCGGCCGGGCAAGGTCAGCAAAGGACAGCGGATCAGCAAGCCCTCTAGACTGCCTGTTTGAGCATGCAAGTCCAGCGGCTGTTGTCGTCAGCAAGGCAGTTCGTCGGCCGCTGCTCGAAATCGGAGGATGAACAGGTGGGTGAGGGCTGAAGTCAGGGCAGTTCGCACCAGGCGCAGCGACCCATCAGGTACCGCAGGCACAGCTCCTGCCGCCAGCTATAACTTGCAGTCAGGCTCTCGGTCCCGCCCGCATGCTCAACGTCCGTCGAGGACAGGCGCCCGTCCAGAAGACGAGGAGTACGTCGACTCTTGTAGGTAACAGGCGTAGGGCGGACTCTCGCGCCGGACCCGCTCGCTCCATCAGCCGCTCTCGATCTGCCACCCACAACCCACCCAACTTCAACTCAAACTCATCATGAACTTCCTACAGCCTCGCTTACTCGCTCGTCCTCTCGCCTCTAGCGTCCCTAGCGTCCGCTCTCGCGCGGCTTACGCCAAGTCGGCAGAGTCGACGACGGAGCACAAGTCGGCCGAGCCCCAACGACCTCGATCTGGTGACGAGGAAGGCGTCTCTGTGCGTCCTGCTTCCAGCCCCTCTGTTATCAAGCTCTACATACCCTCTAGTGATCCAAAAAAGCTGACCTTGAGCTGCTTCGTGTTGGGTTTGGGGATTAGACTGAGAAGGTCGCTCACACGGATGCTGCGTACGAGCCCTCGTCCGGTCCTGAGCAAGCCGCTCGCAAGGTCGAAGGCGAGGTACGCCCCCTTCCTTTCTCTCACGCTTGCCTTCTCAGATGCTATGACTGACAGTGTGCTTCATCTGGGTTGTTACAGACGGGAGGGTCCATGCAGTCTTCTGCGGCTTCCAAGACGGCGTCCGACCCTAAGGGCGACGCCCAAGAACCCAAGAAGTAGGACACCTTCTCGTCGGATTGCATAATTCGCTGTCCTGATGGAGTGTAGCATAGGCGAGGACTGCTTGACGAATGCGGACTTGTTGTATGAGCAGCGGCCGCTTGTAGATTATTGACGATCTTCCTCCGTTCCACTGGCGGTCCCTCATCTCTGACCAGCGCTGACCAAAAGCTCATCTGACTGATACTGACCGACACCGATGGATCTGCTGACTCTTCGACTACTGCAACGAGCTGAGGAATGGACGGTTTGCTGATGGACGGGCGGCATGATCAAACTGCGCACCTCAACGTGTTCGCTCACCTGCATCTCAGTCCGCTCAATTTTCGACCCTGCAGGGATTGCGACGACCTACTCCGCCTGTTTTACTCTTTTCTCGTCTCCTTCAGCACTATGGCGCCTTTCACCTCGTTTTCTGGGCTGGAGACCCTCCGTGATGGTCGTTCGACGGTCCTCTTCTCCCCCTGAGTTCCCGCAATAACCCCCTGCAGAGTCCTCCCCCCTTGGGTTTGCTGATAGAGTCATCTTTTCTCCATTATCTCTACATCGTCTCATTTCTCCTGCCCATCCCAAAAGGTCTGAATGAGAGTAAGTGCATCCTCCTTCGACGCGCACAACTCCGACTGACGAGGACGCGCGTCTCCTCCACCCTTGACCGGTCAACCCCTCGACTCCCCCGAAACCCTGAAAAGCAGGCTGCTAGGCCGCAGCAAGAGCTAACCTTTCATTCATCCACTCTCCCATTCTGTCATGCAGAACGTCGTTCTCACTGGTAGCTTCCACCCCCTCCGCCGTCCTGCCTTCGAGACACGCCAGACTGACGTTCTCCTTGATCTTTTCAAAGGCGCCACTGGCACCGCCGGCTCTCAGATCCTTCGCCAGCTCCTCGCTCATCCTGATGTCGGACACGTCTCGGTGCTCGCTCGATCCGATCTCCCGACCTACATCACCTCGACCTTGCCTGCCCACGACCCGGCCAAGCTCTCCGTCATTCAACATCCTGACTTCAAGTCCTACTCCCCCGACCTCCTATCTCGAGATGGCATCAAAGATGCTGGGAGTATCATCTGGGCGCTTGGTGTCAGTCAGACGGATGTTAAGGGCGAGAAGTATGTCGAGATTACCCACGACTATACACTCCGAGCCGCCGAAGCTTTCAAGAAACTGGATACGCCGCCTCGGTTCGTCTTTCTCAGCGGACACGGTGCAACTCAAGAGTGAGTCCTCCTTTTGTCTCCCCAGCCCTTCACTGCACTCGCTAAGACGACTTTCATCGCGGGCGACAGCGAGTCGAGCGGGCAGCTCTTTGGAAGAATCAAGGGACGGACCGAGAAGGGCTTGACTGAGCTCCTCGGCGACGACGCCTATCATTTCAGGCCGCCCTTCATCCATCCCATCGTCAAGCGTCCAACGGAGCGAGCGAAGGTCTTTGAGAAGATCGGAGATGTGCTGGCGTGAGTTTCGTCTCGCTGTGTTCGCGTGTCTGTTCTGTCCTGACGCCCTGGCAACACTTGCAGTTCACCTCTTGCCATCATCTTCCCTTCCTTCGTGTAGGTCCTCCATCTCCTCGACAGACAAGCGCACTTCGAAACTGACCTTGCTCGTGTCGTCGGTCATGCTTCCCAGGACGGACACGGACGTCCTCGCTACGGCCATGATCAACACTGCTCTGCGCGGAACGCCAGCCGGTACCGCTAGAGTTTTCGAACACGCAGACATCGCACGACTGGCAGCCTCATCGAGTCCCTTTTAATACTGACCTTCGACGGTTTCATGTTGACTGTATCTCGAGGGACTCAAGAAGATCAGGGTGCGTGCAGCTTGTCTCCCCAGCCCATTGAACAGCGCGCTGACCACCTTCCCTCCATCCCTTACAGTCG
Source organism: Cystofilobasidium capitatum (assembly GCA_014825545.1). NCBI lineage: Eukaryota > Fungi > Basidiomycota > Tremellomycetes > Cystofilobasidiales > Cystofilobasidiaceae > Cystofilobasidium > Cystofilobasidium capitatum. Next base: position 198,449 of record MVAJ01000020.1, read on the forward strand.
CACCGAGGACTCCGACACTTCTGGGGACTTCGAGTCAAGGGACAGCACACCAAGGTAAAAAGCGCTGGCCTTTGCTGGAATCTCCCATAGATCGACAGAGTTGCTGACTTTGCGTTTTATACTCCTGCACTAGACGACCGGTCGACGAGGAAAGACCGTCGCCGCCAAGAAGAAGTAAACAGTTTCTTGGCCACTGGCTTCTTGATGACCACTTCATGCTTCAACTGGACTCATGGTGGTTGGGCGGGAGAATGGAAGTGGGTGGTACAGGTGCACGTCTGAAGGAGGAGGGGAGGGTGAGGGAGGAGAGGAGGGTGGGGGAGGAACGGAAGCGACAGGGCAAGTCTGGGTGCAAAAGACAGCCATCAACACACCCTTCTGACGGCCTGGTTAAGGAGGCAAGTCCAGCAAGTGTCATCGTCAGCATTGTAGTTATTGGATTGCTGCTTCGTCGAAGGGTGACGGGCTGGTCCTCTATCGTGATAACGGGCGTCATAAATCCAAGAAACGGACAGTCTATAGCTTGCTGGTAAGAAAGGAAAGGGGAGACGGAATTCACGCCTCTCCGAAATAGTGCTGGGTGGGGTTCACACGCGTGGGCTCTCCGTGGGCCATGTCGTCCTGTGGCAAAAAACGCCGTCGAGGTCAGAAACGGGCACCCGGCAGTCTGGAAAGAGAGTGGACGACGACTCACGTGGTTGATGATGTCTACCTGCTCCCAAGGGTAGTCGCTGAGAAAAGGGGAGGGGTCAAGGTCAGCAAATGGACACCGAGCCTTGGGGGTGACGATCGACTCACACCCAGTGGTCCTCGATGTGCGCTCCGGCGAAGTAAGGAGTGCCTTCCGGAATCTCCTCCCTCTTGGGCTTGAGCCTGTATGAAAGAAAGTACCATCGTTTAGCCTGCCGAGAGAGTGTTGGAAGGCGAGAGAGTAGTCGGGACGCACTTGTTGTGGACGACAAAGAGACCCAGCTGAGTCTTGGGCGTCACCTTTCGCTGCTCCTCCGACAGCTGCGACTCCAGAATGTCGATGTCCCTCTGCAGCTCCCTGATAGCGTAGGCGAGCGTCTTTCGACTGTTGTTCAAGAAGGTGATATCGCTCAGCCTAAGGGTCTGTCGAGAGAGCACGCGACGAAGGGAAGACTCACGTGTCGTCAACCTCGTCAACGATCAGAATCTTCTTGCCCAGCATACCAGCAGCTCCGTTGGCACCTAGTGTGCTGAAGTCGAGCCACTGAGTTCGGACGACCTCCGTGCCGATCTGCTCCTCCGTCGTCGAGCCGAGAGACTCGTAAAGCGACAGACCGATGGCCTCTATACAAACGGGGAGTCAAAGACAGAGACATCAGCACCCGAGCGAAGCAGACATGGAGCGAGATCACACACGGATAGGGACGTTGGTCTTTCGAGTCGAGCACTTGAGGAAAGTACGCAGAACCCGGGCAGGGCTGGGTATCAGGCGAACGAGCGAGACCGTCAGCCCAGCACGGCGACGAATGCAACACCGGAGCAACTCACAAGAATCCTCCTCCACCGATAGCGATCATGACATCGGGGTTGAACTCCTCCTTGATCTGCTTGGCTGTCGTGGCAAGAAGGGAGGTCGATGAATCAGCGGCTTGAGCAACGGAGTAGAGCGCGTCCAGCGTCCCGAGGTCCAGCAGCACCCGTCTGACCCTCCCCCCGCTCACGACAGCGCAACAAGAGCAAGATAACTGAAAAGGAACACTCACCAGCGTTTCCGATGAGGATGTGGATGTCGTTGTAGGTGACTGGAAGCCAGCGCAGAGTCGAGGTCAGCTCAGAGGAGCGGGCTGAGGGCGGGAGCACTTTGGCCCAAAGGGCGGGAGATCCAAACGCACCTCGGACGTGTCCGTCTCCAATGTGTCCAGCAGGCTGAGGAGCTCCCATGGCAGGCGAATGTAGAGTAGAAGAAGACAAGGAGAGGGTGTTTGAGCTGGTCGTCGGGTTGTGCTGATTGTGCAGGGCGTGCACTCCCTCGAAGTTGCATCCGAACCAAGCCATAATTTTTGACTCCGAAAGTCCCAGCCCGGCCAAAGCCGGAGGAGCACAGTCGCCCAACTCACCCGATCGGCGTCGGCGTCGGAGTTCGACTTTCTTGCACTCCGCCAGAGAGATCGTAGAGAATCGACAGGATTCATACAGATGCACGTCGCTTCCTACAGCCTTTACTCTCACTTGAGTTCAGCCAACACATCCCTCAGCATCGGCCGCCCCTTAACGATCGCCTCCTCCGAAAGCCGAGCCTTCTTGGGCGTCCGTCGCTTCTGGGTAAGAGTCGCCGACAGGTTCTCGTTCACACCCTCTTCCTCCCTCTTGACCGTCGTCGTCGCCCGCTTCCTCCGCGTCGGTGTCGACAGCGCAGTAGTCGTCGTCCCCGTGCTCGCCCGACTGTTATACGTCGACCGACTCTCGAGGGTCGCAACGGCCAACTCTTCCGCTTCCAACTTGATGTCCCTCAGAGCAGCCAGATGGGCATGCTGCGAGCCGACGTGCGAGGGCAGGTCGATCGTCCACGCGTTGGTCGCCATGAGGGCCAGGAACCGGGCGAGGAGGGGGTCGGCAGCGAGCGTCGAGTGGGAGCCGACGATGACCAGTTTGGCCTTTGCACGCGTGAAGGCAACGTTGATCCGACGCCAGTCTCGGAGAAGTTCTCCCACCTAATTAGCAACGCAGATAGAGGGTCAGTCGCTGACGTGTCGAGTCGGTCTGGTCTACGAGAAACGGGAACGCACCGAGCCATGTGCGTTGCTCCGGACCATGCTGACGATCACGCAGTCCTTGTCCCGTCCTTGACTCTTATCGGCCGTGATGATCTCGATCCCTTCGACGCCCTTGGCCTCGAACGTGTGCTGGAGGAGCTTGATCTGCTGGCGGTAGAGCGTGATGGCCGCCAGCTGCGAGGGAGCGACACCGCTGCGCAACAGAGCTTGAGTGACCTAACAAACGTCGAGGGATGAGGACTCTGGGTCAGCGCGCATCCGCAAGGCAACTTGACAAAGCGCCCGACTCACCACCTGTACGACGTGAGCCTCTCCGACGTTCTGGACGAGGTCGCCGACCCTTGACTCACGCAAGTCAGCAACATCCGTGTTGAGGAAGACGGTGCGGCATCTGAGAGGAAGGCCAACAGCGTCGTGACAGGTCAGATGCCGAACCTAAAAGGTGGTCAATCAAGCTTGAGGAAGGAGACCTACTCGGGGTCCAAGACCTTCTGCAACCACGCCCTCTCTCCCTTTCTTTCCCAAACGTCGTCATCCGAGTTCAATCCTGCCTTGACCTCCTCCACCTTCGGCACGTCCAAAACTTGCTTGGCGACCCTCTCGCTCCCGCATCGCAACCCTCCGCTGTAGAAGAGCGAATTGGACAGGCTCATGATGTCCTCATTCATCCGGTACTGGTGGGCGAGCGAGACGGACGCCTCCGGGTGGGCCTCATGCAGGAGCCGGAAGAGGGACGTTTCGAGACCTCCTTTCCGGGCGGCCGCGTTCTTGACCTGTGGAGAGGAGAGGCGAGCGAAGGGCAAGGGTCAGACAGAGGAGCTTTGAAGAAGACCGAAATGCAGAGCCTTACGAGAGGAGGCAGCTGGAAGTGGTCGCCGACGAGGACGAACGTCTTTGCAAACCGCAGAGGACCCAGGCAGACGGGCAGCGTGATCTGACTGGCTTCGTCGACGATGCAGACGTCAAATTGTCGCTTCGAGAACAGCGGGCTGACGCGAACCAAGAGCCGGAAGGTCAGCGCTGGAACAAGGGCAGCAGGGACAGATTTCGGCGAGATGTACTGGTCGATCGTCAAGGCAGTCGTTGCCACCACCTGCGGTCGCATCAGACGTGCTTCGTACTCCTCCATGCTGGACGCCGGAGCCATGGCGCCGAGAGTGAACTTTTGAACGGCCGGATTGACCTAGTGGAAGAGAGATGCAAGACACAAATGATGTCAGCGCGCCTCATGGAACGAAGATCGGAGAGCAAGCGAAGGATCACCTTGTCTGGGTTTCCGAGTCGCAGGATGTCGACCCCACCCGCCTCGGCCAGCTTGACGACGATCGTGTCGACGGCCGAGTGCGTGTAGCTCGTCAGCAGGACGCTCTTCCCTTGCCGGACGAGCGCCCGAACGACCTCGACGACCGTCGACGTCTTGCCCGTCCCCGGCATGCCGAGGATGAGCGCGTAGTCCTTGGCCGTCAAGACCGTCGTCACCGCCTTCTGCTGGTCGGGGTTGAGGTGCGCCGGCAGGTCCTCCTGGCGAGGGGCGAGTGCGTTGTCGAAGTGGGGAGGAGAGAGGTCGACGATGAGCGACCGAAGAATCTCTGAGGCCGAGGGGAGGAAGAGCTGGGTCAGGTTGTCTCTGATCCGACCCATGCCCGTCGCCAGCTCGTCCTTGTCGATCCTGAACTGCAGCGGCTGACCGTCTTTGACCTTGCTCTTCCTCGACAGCCTCTCGACCAGCACGCGCTCGTCCAGCTCGGTGTCCAACCCCACGCTGACCCACTCCGCCCGGAGGTCGAGTACGAATCCGCGCGCAAGACTGACGAGGCCCGGCTCGAGGCTGACAGCGATCGGGTCGCCGGGGGAAATGTGGCCAGACAGGAGCGACTGGTTGGCGATGAACATTGTGCTTGGCCGGGTGCGAGCGGGGTCGATCCACCGGGCAAAACGGTAGGTGAACTTGTGGATCCTTGCTGTCTGGGGGCCAGTCGCTGGTGCAGCAGACTGGACGACCATGTTGGCAAAGCATCTGCGCATACCAAGGAACAACAGTCAGTTGTGTCAGTGTCCACGTTCGAGTAAACGACTGCCTATCGAGGACGACGCACCGTCCTTGCTTCTGTCGATCCTCCGCACCCATCGTCCAGATCTCCTTGGCCAGCCTCGTCGCCCCCTGCTCCTCCATACTAACAAGCGCCTCCCACTTCTTGAAGAACGTCGTGTGCGCGACCGTCAGGTGGTCCGTCTTTTTCTCGTACAGCTCTGCGATCGGGGACGAGTCGTCCTCCACCTGTTCGACGGCCTGCACCACAAAAAAGATTGATCGGACCGTCAGCGCAGCACGGAGAGAACTCAAAGGAGTGTTGGTGAAAGAGACAGACCTTGCGGTAAAGCATGCAGACGTCGACCTGGTAGCACCTCGAACAGTCATACGACCGGTCCATCGTCTCCGGCAACCTCCTTCCTTCCTCCTCCACACCGCTATCCTCCTCAACGGCGTCCTCTTGCACCACCTCGACGGTCGTTTGTCGGGGTAAGGAGGCTTTGCTCTTCTTGCCCAGCCAGCTGGCGAGGGTGTTCCGCCGCTGGATCAACGCGCGCACGTCGAGAGGCGAGGTGGTGATCTTGTGGACCGCGCCGGGTTGGGTGTAGTAGAGCAGACCGGCAGGGACGGGTGTACCTGCGCAAAGTGAGCGCAAAGAAAGGAAGAGCAGACGAAGAGGTGTTCAGGTCAGTCGGGGAACGATATTGGAAGGTAATGAAAGGAAGAAAACGTACCATATCGTTCCTCCATCAAAAGACAGTACACACTCGTCTGCGCCCGGTGCTCCATCTGCCCAACAGTCCGTCCCGTCTTGATCTCAAACGGAACGGCCCACTCCTTCCCCCCTTTGCCCCCCTCCCCCCCGCCGGTCGAGGGACTGTCGAGCTTGACCTGAAGCGAAACGTCTACTTTGCCCTGCAGACCGAAGAGGGGCGAACGGAGGTCTTCTTCGATCGCGTGCAGGCCGACGACGGTGAGGCGTTCGGAGGGGGTTGAAGAGGAGGCTAGTAGGTTGTCGGGTTGATCCTGCTTCTGCAGATACGAAAGGAAGAGGGATCAGTTTTATAGACGAGGAACGGCATGGAGAAGACGACAAGGAGTGGAAACGTACGCCGTTCGCACCGTCTTTCGACGACTCCTCAACAAACCGCTCGCCAAACGCTCCAAACCCTCCCTGAGCCTTCTCCTGCACTTCTCGCTTCACGTCAACCCAGTCGAGCCCAGCCCGCCAGACGTCCCCCTTAACCTTGTCGCCCTCCCCCCCTCCTCCTCCCGCATCGTCGTCCCCCAACGCCTGAGAGACAGCCCGTGAGATGTCCCCCTCCTTGAACGAACCCCCGGACTGGACCGCCCGTTCAAGCAGCGTCTGAAAGGTCGTATGGAGGACGTTCCCGTACAGCAGCGCCTTCCCAACATCGCCCGTCGACGACCTCACCAGCGTACGCAAAACAGCCCTTCTCGCGCAGGACAAACTCGCTGCCAAACTTGTGCTAGGGACCAGCGTATCCGGTTCGAGAACGAGTAGCGTCGCTGCGTTCTTGGGGGAGGATGACAGCCGCAAGACCGGCGATTGGGGAGGGGGCGGAGGCGGAGTTAGGGGGGAGGGCGAGTACGGCGTTTGGACGAGAGGTTTCAGGAGCGTTGGCAAGTCTGGCGATATGAGGTTGACGATGTCGCCTGCGGGACCCGCAAGTGTCAATTTAGTCTCCAGTAACGAGCGCAGTTGTGCGGAGGTGGGAAAGAAAGGAACGAACGAACCCGCTTGAACGGCCGTCTCACCCCACTCATCCGTCAACTCCACTTTGATCCTCCTCCCTTCGACGCCCTTTAGCAGCTCCTCACCCTCCTTCCAGCCTCCAGAAGCAAGGATCGTACACTCGAGCTCCTTGCGTCCGAAACCGCGCGGGTCGAGTTGGTCAAGAGGGACCGCGAGTACTTTGCAGCGGACCCAGGTGCGTGGGGACCAAGACGGAGGGGGGAGAGGAGCTGGCGGTCGGAGGTTCAACAGAGGAGGTCTTGATAGGGCGGCCGACTTGGTCGTCTTGCGCTGTGTCGCGTTCAGACGAGTTGCGCGTCAGTCTCAAGGTCTGCCGGGACAGAGAGGAAGAGAGGGGACGTGACGGACCGGAGTTGGAGGCAAGCTGGCCCAGTCGTCAAAGTCGTCGAACGCGACGCCGTCCAGGAGCGCGTCGAAGAGCTCCTGCTTGGAAACAGCCTCTTGGGCGGTCTGACGGGCGGGGTTGGAGGATGACGGAACGCGGGAGACGCCGGTGGTCGTTGGACTGGGCGGCGAAGGCGAGTCTGGGCGGGTGTTGGGTGAGGAAGGAGGTGCGAAGAGGTCGTCTGGGGAGAGGTTGGCGAGGAGGGCGTCCATGAACGCCTGCTCCTCCGCGGCAGACGGTAAAGCAGCCATCCTTCAAAATGCAGACCGGGAGTGTGTTGGTCGTGTCAGTCAGGGGGCGGACTTTGATGTCGACGCGTCGAGAACCCAAAATTCAAAGGGGCATTTGGGGGACAGTGTGCCCAGATGGGGATTGTAAGCCCAAGTATAATCCGTTCGGGGGTGGGTGCACGGTGCGGGGGGCGTGGCTTCTTTTGCTTGCACGCCCGCCCTTTGTCCTTCTCCTCTCCAACCAGCCATCCCTTGTTCCTCTTTTCGCCAACTCCTCTCCTTCCAGCAACCCAACCCACACTCCTTTTCAACCATGTTCGCCCTCAAGTCCATCGTCGCCCTCTCGCTCCTCTCGACCGGTCAGTCTGTTGCTGCTTCTCGCTTCCCGTCCCCGCCCCTTTGACCCAACCCTCCCCCCTGTCTCCCTCCCGTCCATCCTTCCCCTGTCTCCATCCATCTCAAACTGACATCTACCTCACCCCTCTGGTACTCTAGTCTTCGCCGACTGCACCAGGAACTACACCGTCCAGGCTGGCGACATCTGCGATTCCATCTGTGCGTTTTTTTTTTCATGCTCTCCTGTCTACGCGACCGGACCCCCTTCCTTTCTTCCTTCCGCTCGGCTCCACTCCTCCCCCTTCCCTACACACCTCGCAACCACCACTGTGGCTCTGCTTCTCTTCGGGCTCGCCTCATCGCATCGCTGGTGTGCTCTGCGCTTCAGGGCGCGAGAAGAGCAAGAGTTGAAGCGCGAGGGGGGGACGGGCGCGTCGAACAATGGCTCGCGCCTCGCCAAGCGAGCTCGGACAAAAAGGCTTGGACCCTGCCCTCTTCCTCCCTCCTTTCCATCAAACAACACGAACCGCCTCTTCCTCTCGCTCGCCTTGCTGGCTGCCATGACCTGAAGGGTTCGAGAACGCTGGGAGTGGCAGGGGTGGACCACCAGGCCTCAAGCGGGAGCCGTGGGGGCTGGCAAGGCTCGGCGGGCGAGCCCAGTCAAGCGGGTCCTTTGATCACTCAACCTCGCCTTCCATCCATCCACCCATCCTTTCCCCCAACCCTTCAGAGCCGGAAAGCTGACCATTTTCATCCTGTCTGTCGCGCCACAGCCAAGACGCAGAGTGTCTCGACCTTCCAGCTTGCCATCTCGAACAACATCGTCAACGACGCCTGCTCCAACCTCGCCGTTCGTCCTCCCCTTCCCTACCTTCGCTTTTTTGCGTTTCGATCCGACGCTGACGTTGAGCTTGTTGTTTGGGAGGATAGATTGGCCAGGACCTCTGCCTTGGATGGCCCAACCTGGACTGCACCGAGACCTACGTCGTCGCCGCCGACGAGTGCGTCCCCTCCCTTCCCAGTCCCAACATTATCACCTCATCCAGAAAACTGACCCCGTCAACTCCCTTCTTTGTGGTTTGCTGTAGCTCGTGCGACTCGATCTCGGCCGCCTCGTCGCTCAACAGCACGATCCTCTACCTTAACAACCCCCAGATCGACTCGGCCTGCTCAAACATCTATATCGGCGAGGTCCTCTGCGTCTCCTCCACCGTTTACAGCTACCCGGAGACGGTCACGATCGCTTCTACTGAGGCGCCGGCGTACATTGCTTCGGCCGATTCGTACGAGGACCTTCCTTGGTGCGACGACGAGGAGTAAAGAACTCCCCCTCCCCCTCCGCCCCTCTTCCTTGCTCTCTCGTTCTCGCCTCGCTCAGCATCGTTCTTAACTCCCCACGCTCATTTCACCCCACCCAACCCGGAATTCGCAAACCTTTATCCACTTCTTCTTTTTAAGCAGAGACCCGAAACCCATGGCAGCGCCTTTTTGATACCCCCTTTCCACCCAACCCCTCGTCTCTGTTCTTTCTCGATTTCTACATTAAGCACGTAACGTATTCCTCTTCTCCTTTGGACGGTTCGACTTCTCTTCTTTCTTTAACGAACCCTCTCCTCTTCACGAGAAACACTCGAAACAACGAAGCCCCTGTTCTCCGCAACAAACTGTCTCTCTTAAAGTCTGGTACTAAATAACGACCGTTTTCACGCTGTTTTTCGGATTTTTCGTTCTTCTCCCTTTTTTCTCTCTGTTTTTTTTTTCTGCCGCTCTTGCATGCCCTTTCTTCTTCAAATTTCGACCGAAGATCGTCCTCAAGAAGGCAAAGAAAGAGAGGTCCGTGAAGAAGTTCCATCTCTCGCTCGCCTTGTTCAAAGTCCCAGCTGCACCCCTGGCTCGAGCTCCATCCCAACGAGCCCAAACCCAAACCCCTCGAGCGAGAATGGCCCAGAGGCCGGCCAATTCATTAGCGGGTTGTCGACGTTGACGGGCGTGCCGAGCGGCTGCGGGTTGGCGGATGGATAGAGAGGAAATATAGGGTAGGGAGGCGCGTCGGCGGTGGAGAGGGAAGGAGGGAGGGAGGGGAGGGCGGACGACTTGACGGCGAGGATGTCGTTCATCCACTTTCTGCATCGCACGACGTGACGTGTTTCCGAAAGAGAACAGAGAGGGGTGTCAGTCCTCTAGATGAGCGCAAGGAGAACAAGGGGTAGTGGGGAGAGGAACGAACGTAGCGAGCGGATGATCCGTCCCCTTCCTGACCGCTATCAAACACCTCTGCAAGCCCCTAATCAGCACCTCCTCATCCACGATCAAACCCGCTTTACCAGCGCCGAGGAGGGCGAGCCCGAGCGTCGCTGGCGCTTCCGTCAGCGCTGCCGACGCGAGCGGGACGGTCGGTGCGTCTTTTTTCGAGAGCGACTCGCAGATGAAGGACGTCCGAAGGGCGGCGCTGATCGCTGCGTCTGCCGATGAGGGTGAGTGGGGGGAGACGGACGAAAAGTCGGCCGTGGGGAGGGAGGGACGGTTGATGAGCATGATCGTGTGTTGGAGGGCGTACTGCATCGACGTCGAGTGGGTCAGGGTTCGACCGACCGGCTTGGGGGCGTCCCAGGGAAGAGTCTCGGAGATGCGTTGCTGTATCAGGTCCGCCTCGGTCTGGAGCGCCTTCATCTGCGCGACGAACCACGCCTTGTTCTTAGAGTCGTTGTCGAGGCCGTACTGTTGGGTAGAAGGGACTGAAGGTCAGCTTTGGTTCAGGTCTAAGATATTCCCGAGAGATGACGCACCAGCGTGTCAACAGCAGTCCGGAGAAGCTTGCAGGTCTCAATCAAGAGTGCGAAACATGGTTCGTCCTCCTTGCCTCCGATGCTTGCGGCGGGTAGGGGCGCGTTGACGACCGAGGAGGAAAGGTGGAACGATCGTCCCATCTGGGCGCTGAGAAAGCCATCTAGGCAAAAGAGCCTGCGTAAGAGAGCGTGTCAGGACTTCATCTCAGGACTGAGAGGTCAGATATTACGCACACCCAGAACGCCCGACGGTACGCGTCCTCCTCGCCTGGGTCGTCGACGACTGGTGAGACTCTATGGGCACCGACTGCCTCTGCGTGGATCAAACCCTCGCCCACGATCGTCCACGAGACCATGGGGTTAGAAGAGTCTCCGAGGAAGAGGGCAGAAAGCTGGAAGACGAGACGCGAGCTCAGCGTCTGTCAGAAAGGGAGCCGAGGAGAGGAGAGAGGATAACTTACCACGCTGACTTGCAAGTCCAACAACTCCGCCGTTTTGAGGCGAGATGGAGAAACTCTGGTCGCTTGGTGGTACCACTGCCAACCAGAACTCTTACGGCCGAGTGTTGGAGGCGCGAAGAGGTCGAAGGAAAGAGAAGGCGCCCAGACACGAGGGTCATTCGATGAGAGTCTGGCAGCGGCGGCGAAGACCTGGGCCGCTCTCAGGTCAGCTCAGTCGACGTTGAAAGAGGCTAGATGAAAGGAGCTCACGAGCAGACAGAGCCGAGCGAAGTCGCCGTCAAGTAGAAATTCCTGTCCGTCGACTCGACTGGGAGGACCGTCGTCAGTGCGTATGGGCTCGTTCAACGAAGTCGCAAGACGCACCGTCTGAAAGAACTCTCGGAGAGCAGAGGTAGAGCCTGCGTGATCAGAGCAAGGGTATTAGCGACTTTCAGGAGATGGTAGGCCGGACCGGTGTGAACGCACCGAGTTGATGTGATCGAAGAAGTTGTCGAGCAACAGCGTCACCAGATCGGGTACTGGCCAGCAGTCTACATGCCGCAGTTTGTTGATGTACGAGTCTTGTTCCCATGTCGGTCGATGTCCGAGGTTCTTAGGCCCAGCTTGACTCGGAAGATGTTCTGGAGTTGAACGAAGGCTAAATGTCAGCAAAGCGAGAAACGAAGGAGCATGTAGAAGGCGAGGTCCGAGCCGCACCGAGTGATGACGGGTACATTGCTATCAGCGCAGCATTCTCCTGAATGAGACTGAAGGTCGAAGAGCGACCCATGAAGACTCTTGCCAGCTTGACCTTCGGGACAGCATCTGGGCCAAACGGCAGGCCTCCAGAAGGAGTGTCGTCATAAGCGGCGATCTCAAAGGCGTCCTCCGCCGTACGATCCCTTGTCAGGCGAATCTGCTTTGACGAAGAGGAGCTCTCCCGCTCGACGGAGTGGGACGTTGAGTGCTGCGAAGAGGACAGAAACAAATGAAGTCCCTTCGGCATGTCGTTTTGCGCCACGCATGAGAGCACGGAGCTCACCTTCGTCGCCGTGTCCTTGCTGGAGGTCCTGCGCCGCTTGGACGGCTCGACGTAAGCGCACACGACGTTGGACTTGATGCAGAGCGAGCAAGCAGTCTTGTCTCCCTTCTCAGAGGCAGGTGCGTCGCACTTCATCTGTACGTCCGGACCAGAGCGAAGGAGAGGCAGGCGGGCGTCAGCAACACCACCTGGTATGGATCAAGGTAAGAGGCTGGGTTGACAGACCTTTCTGAATCGACAGTAGTCGCATGGCCTCGGTCTCTTGAGCTTATGTTGGGCAGGCCCATCCGTCGGGGGTCCATTCGAGGTCGAGGTCAAGGTCGAAGTTGACGGCTGGGCGACGTCCTGATCGCCCCTCTCGGGAGAGTCCTCGTCCTCCGACGAACTGTCTGGTCCTTGCGGAAGGCGGTCTGACGATGCGTTCAATGGCATGTCGTTGGCTGGCTTGATGGGGTCGTTGGTTTTAAGTCAGTTGGAGGAACGAGCAACGTCAACAAGCGATGGCTCGTCGGTCGTCGATCACTGCGCCCTTTCCCACCACGCCAGGACTTACGGACAGTGCACGCACGTCTTGCTCACGATCACTGTTCGGCGAGATGGCATGAGAGAGAGGGCACGATTCATGATTGATATCGGGTTTCGAACTCTGCGTGGACCGATCAGCCCACAAAGTTGTGCGGCTGAAAGACGTCGTTGAGGCCACCGCTGCCGCCGACGACGTCCATCTCAAAGTCAAAGTTGAACGTGTCACCTCCCATCCCGAACCCGAATGCCTCGAGCGAGACGTCGTTAAACGGCATCAGAGGGTCCGTAGGCAAGTAGTAAGGCTGCAGACCGGCCGTTGCGGGCTGGTCGAACGCAAAGGAGCCTGGAGCATGGCAGTAAGCGTGTTTCGGATCGGCCAGCGCTGGTTCGGCTTGCGGAGGCATGTTGGGAAGGAAGGAACCGCCGGGGGTCGTTTGGGAAATAGGGGCGGGCGGGGGGTGGTAGCGGTGCGTCCAATCCTCGACGAGCGCCTTGAGCTCGGGCGAGACGGCGTTCTTCATCTGCAGGATCGCCAGCATCCACAGACTCGACGGCTCGGTCGTCGCCCAGTACCTGCAGGTGAAGACAGACCGGTGTATGAGGAGTCAGTCTCCTAGCAAGAGGGCAAGGTGGAAAGAAATGGAGGAGAGAGAGGGCGGAAGATGAACTCACTCGCGAAAGCTGAGCATCGTCCTGAGGCAGCTCTCGAGCCCACGGACGAGGGCTTTGTCGTCGAGCACGACGCCGGCCTGCTGACCCCTCCGAAGCGCGAGGGCGAGTACGGCCGCGGCGTCCTGGCACGAGATGAGCGAAAACGGCATCTTGCACCCGGAGAGGCCAAGCTCGGAGAAGATGTACGTCGACCGGAGCGCGGACGACAAAAGCAGGTCGAAAGACGCGGCGGAGAGCGGCGACGCCCTTGGGTTGCGCCAGTTGGGGATCGACGGTCGGTTGATGAGGACGATGACGTGCGACAGGAACAGTTGCACCTGTGTTGCACAAACGGGAAGCAAGGCGGAGGAGGTCAGCGTGGAATCTCGAACAGATGTGGCCAAGGTCAGGAACGCACGACAGCACTCTTCGAGAGTTTTTCAAAGTCCGCCTCCGCAGAGTCCCATCTCAATCTGAAGAGGATTACCACGTGGAAGGAGGGTCAGTCGCTGGCTTGACGCTCGAGAGTGCTTGGCGACGTACGAGAGCGGCAAGCTCGACTGGATGTTGTCGACCTCCGAGTTGAGCGCGGCCATCTGTTGGAGGACCCACGACTTGGTCTTGGTGTGAGAATCGAGCGCGTACTGAAAAAGTGGAGAGGAGAGAGGGCATGTCAACGCAGATAATCTCAGACAGCGCAACTGGCTATTACTGACCAGGCTGAAGAGGGTCGTCCGCTGAAGCCTGGCGATCTTCGTCAATGCGTAAAACGACGATAGGTCGTCTTGCGGTGCTGGAGGTTGGACCGGTAGCGGTGTATCGTACACGTTTTGATGGATGTGAGGAGATCGACCAACGGCGCCGGAGAATTGGGCGTCAAAGATGAGGAGACAGTGGAAGGCACGCCTGCGAAGGTCGTCCTCCACAGGATCTTCGCCTTGATTCGAGCCAGTCTTGTGTGCTCCGATCTCCTGCGCTCGAGAAAGTCCCTCGCCTATGACTGTCCAGCAGCCCATCGGCGCCGAGCTATGGGAGAGGAAGACACAGGCCAGCTGCAGCGATAGGAAAGGTCAAAAAGGCAAAGGTCAGCGAAGCCCAGCAGCAGCGAAGCAATGCGAGACGTACTACGCTGATCTGGAGGTCTGACACCTCAGTGTAGCGAGTGTGACGGCGCTGCCGGCGGATGCTCTGGTAGTAGTACGTCCAGCCAGCGCTATGCCGTCCATACGTTTGCGTGAGACCCGAGGTATCCATTGTCAGCGGCGCCCATGTCCGAGAGTCGTCAAAGCCATGCGATGCTGAGACAGCAAACAGCTGAAGTGAAGAGGTCAGGAGTCTTGTCAGAGACCTCACCAGAAGCGGCGACTCGACGGTGAAGGGACAGACCGTCAGGCACACGTTGGCGAAACCCCGATCAGCCAAGTAGTCCTTCCGACTGAAGCGCCTGATCATTAAGGAAAGGAGTACGGTCAGTTCTCCAACTGCGCGGGAAGCGCAGTCTGGCGTTGAACTCACTTGTTGAAGTCTGCTTGCTTAAAGAGTGCGAAGCTCTAGAGTTGAAGAGAGGTCAAAATTCAGTAACGCAGCGCCCGATCTGACTGCAAAAGGGTAGACTCACCAGGTTGCACGTCTGAAAGTAGAAGTCGATGAGACTGGCGGCGAGCTCGGGCTCAGGCCAAAAATCTTTTCCCCCAAGACTCAGCTCATACTCCTCCGTCTCCCACGGTGGTATCCAGCCAAACTTGGCCGCCGCAGGAGGTTTGTCTGTGCCGAGTACAGCTGCTGCCGTCGATCCTGAAGAACACAGAAGGAAAGGAAGGAGTCAGCGAGTGGTTGGGCAGCACGGCGACATTTGAAGAGGAGAGGCGCACCTGCAGGCCGAGCCTTCACATCTCGCCTGAAGGCTTCTCCAATGAGCGCAAACGTGGAGCTCTGTTGGGAAGAGAGCGTCTGAGTCAGGTCACGCCTCTTCGTTTGAAGCGGATCTGTCTACTGACGCTGCCCATGAAGACTTGAGCCGGCTTTGGGCCCGATGGCACGCTATCCGGCGACGCTGGAATCGCCTCCCCGAGCGGGTGGATCGAAGGTTGAAAAGTCAACATCTCTCGAACCTCGTCGTCCTCCTCCTTAACCAACAGAGGGTTGGGAGCATCGGACGTTAGCGGCGTCTCTTTGCCCGTCTCGGCCTCGACGGGTGCTTTGGGTCGATTCTTGCGCTTGTTGCTCTTGGTGACGTAGGAGCAGGTGATGCCTTGTCGTCGGCAGAGGTCGCAGACTGAAAAGAATGGGGCGGAAGAGAATCGGAAGAGAAGGTCAGAGTCACCTCAAACGACACGGGAATCGAGGACGAACCTCTGTCGAATTTCTCGAATCCATTGCAGCGCACCTGCGAGCCATCAAGCAAAGTGCTCCAGTCAGCCTTAGGCGCTGCGGAGAGATCTGTCGCGAGATCTTGCCTTGCGGGACCGACAATGGTCGCCTGAGGAGTTGGTGAGTTCCGATGAAGATGGTCGGGCGCAAGGAGCGACAGGGGAAGGACGACGTCAGGACAGAGCAAAGCAAGTCTTTCAATCAGCTCGTCTCGTCTGACTTCTGTGCAGGGAGAAGGTGAGAACTCACAGGCCCTCTCTCGCTTTCGCTTCGAGCCAGCGTCCTGCTGGGCAGCCCATCCCGTCGACGTCGAGGCGACCTGAGCCGGAGAGTCGTCGTCCGAGTCGCTGTCGTCCTGCCTGCTGCCGACGCTCGTCCGCCGCGACATGCCTGGTGGATCCATAGGGTTGAGAAGTCTGTACGTGACCTGACAGGTTGTCTCCGAGCTTGAGATGATGGCGGGCCGAGGTTGCTGGGGGTTTGGGATGAGCGCGTTGGGCTGCTATCGACGCCTCATGCCTCATGGCTCGCTTGCCTTCTGCCCCGCGCAGCAACGCAAAGAATTACTCGGAGGCACATCTTGACTGCTACATCTGAGCTTTGCGACGGACAGCAGCAGTGGGACGCTAAGAGAGAGATCAAGGTTTGTTCGTGACATGGAAGGGCAAGTAGAATTGAATACAACGAGGGAGCTGTGCAGAACATTTTCTCTCAGCTCATCAAGAGTTCAAGATCGTCATCTGACCCTAGCGCCGCGAAAGGATGAAAGGGCAGAGGTCAGCAACGAGTCAGAGACGGATGATCAACTAAGTCGATGGAAGGAGGGACGTACAGTGGCAGCTAGACCTCTCTCACTCGGACGCCCTGCGCTTCCTCTCCCTGGCAAGATCCTCGATCTCCCGTCCACGGCAAAGGACCAAAGAGACGTCCCCCCAACGTCGAAGTCAACGAGAGACTGATAGCGAGGACGATCTCTCCGTTGACCAGGTGCCTCCCTTGGACAAAGCAATCCCCTTCTAGACCATCCAGTCCTCCTCAGCGCACTCTCGGCGGGAACCTTGGTCTCGGAATGTCTTCCGGCGCAGGCGAGGAGTGGTAGTCGGGTCCGGCGTACATCGCAGCAGCCTCCTCGGATGGTAGAGACGCACTCCTCATGGCAGCTGGTGCGGTGGGAGGAGGGGCGAGATGGGGAGGAAAGTCCATGCCGCGGGGCTTGTTGGGGAGCGGCGCGCGAGAGCGGGTGTTCGAAGCTGGTGCAGAGATGTTCTGAGAGCGGGCGAGAGTAGATGATGAGGAGGTGTCGGGGGATGTCGAGGGAGGAGCCAAGGAGGCTTGGGCCATGGAGGCGTTGAGCGAGTTGCGCCGTCGGCCCTTGCCCCTGTTGGAGTTCGAAGACTTGGTAACGGGAGACGCTGGTAGGACTCCGGGGGGAAGGACGGGGGCTGATTTAGGCGTCTGAGACGCTCTCGAGGGAGCAGGGGCGGCGAAGAGGGCTTGCTGCCAGGTCGGGGCTTCTTGAAACTTGGGCAGCATTGGCGGGTCAACGAAGGGAGCGTGGGGGGCGGCCAGAGGCGGAGCAGAGACAACTGATTGAGGGAGGGCTGGACGAGGCTGCTTGCGAGAACGGCCGTTGCTGTTGCTCTTGGGCTGGGGAGATGAGCTTGTGAGCGTCTGCTGCCACTGTACCGAATAAAGGGAGAAGGCGGAGGGTCGTCAGGTTCATCGACCCGCAAGCAGCAGCTGGAGCGCCCGATGGACGCCAGTCAAGGTCTAGCACTCACGTTCAGAGCCTCCTTCCTGTCCTCTCCGAGCACAGGCAGCTCCCATACGTCTCCCTCGTCTTGTCCAGGGTTGATGCGGGAGGGCTTGGTCGAGGTGCCATCCTTGCGGGGGGTCCTCGTCCGTCCGTTGCCTCCTCTCGGCCGGCGTCCCTTGGAAGCGCCTCCGGGTGAGTCGATCGTTGTTGAGGGTACGAGGTCGTCCATCCGGGCGATCTTTTGCGGCGAGAGATGGGAAAGAGGCGATGGCAGAGGTGGCAGTCGGGCGCAAGAGGCAAGGCATGAGGTCGGGACGAAAGAGCTCGCGGTACGCACGCCCGCAGGCACTTTGACAGCGGGCACTCAACCCTGTCGCATCGAACGCCTTGGGGATCGGTCTGATCGCAGAGTATGGCGCTGAACGATCGCATCTCGCTCTCGCAGTTTTGGAGGACCAGGACTGTTGTGGGATTTCCATCGCAGGGAAGGCGGACGCCCGCCCGCCTATTTCTCCGCCGACGTCTGGACTAGCTCCTCCCATTGATACTCGTGCTGAACTGTGCTCTTCGCAACACGCTACTGGCCTCGTCTCACGTTGCGGTCTTTAGGAGCGTCTACCTTGCAACCCTTAAACGCCTTTTCTGCTTTCCAAGTCGTTCCCTGCGCCTGCGTCGGCGTCGCTCTCGCATACCTCTTGTCTCTTTTGCTCCGAAGCGCCAAAGAAAGAAGCGAAAAGGTGGATCATAAAGAGGTTCTGTCGTGCACTCCTCCTTTGCGCGGACGAGCGTTCAACCTCCAATATCGTGCGGCAGGAAGACGTCGTGGAGGCCGCCGCCCGCGCCAACGTCCATCTCGAAGTCAAAGTTGAACGTGTCGTCTCCGAGACCAAACCCGAACGCCTCGAGCGAGATGTCGTTGTACGCCGTCTGAGGATCGGCCGGGAGGTAGTAAGGCTGCAGACTGGCCGTTGCGGGCAGGTCGAACGCAAACGGCCCTGGAGCTTGGCCGTGCGCGAACGTCGGATCGTCGAGCGCTGGGGCTTGAAAGGGCATATCGAGGAGTACGGAACCACCGGGGGTCGTTTGGGGGTTCGAGGCAGGCGGGGGGTGGTAGCAGTGCGTCCAGTCCTCGACGAGCGCCTTGAGCTCGGGCGAGACGGCGTTCTGCATTTGCAGGATCGCCAGCATCCACAGACTCGACGGCTCGGTCGTCGCCCAGTACCTGAAGAGGGCAGAAGTCGAAGCACGTCAAGAGCAGTCAGTTCCAGAGTAATTCGGCGAGGTTTTGAGAGAGAAAGAAGAGAAGACAAGACTTACTGGCGAAAGCTGAGCAACGTCCTGAGGCAACACTCGAGCCCACGGACGAGGGCCTTGTCGTCGAGAACGACGC
Organism: Cystofilobasidium capitatum; assembly: GCA_014825545.1. Lineage (NCBI taxonomy): Eukaryota > Fungi > Basidiomycota > Tremellomycetes > Cystofilobasidiales > Cystofilobasidiaceae > Cystofilobasidium > Cystofilobasidium capitatum. The sequence continues at coordinate 216,913 of MVAJ01000020.1, forward strand.
CGGCTTGGTGACCCCTCCTGAGGGCGACTGAGAGCACAGCAGCAGCGTCCTGGCACGATATGAGCGCAAGCGGCATCTTGCTTCCGGAGAGACCGATCTCAGAGAAAATGTACGCTGAGCGCTGGGCCGACGACACCAGGAGATCAAACGAGGAGGTGGAGATGGGAGGCGCTGTTGGGTTGCGCCAGTTGGGGAGAGAAGGTCGGTTGATGAGGATAATGACGTGGGATAGAGAAAGTTGGACCTGAAGGGCGAACAGGAGGGAGGGTGGAAGATGTCAGTGGAAGTGTAGCCCGGTGCGTAGAACAGGGCGGGACGCTTCAAGAGGTTCGAGACGTACGATAGCACTCTTGAAGAGTTTCGCAGAGTCCGTCGTGGTAGCGTTCCATCGCAGTCTGATCGAGAACCCAAGCCGTGTGAGGTCAGTTGCTGGCCCGAGACTCGATGAGTGCCTGACGACGTACGAAGGTGGCAAGCTCTCCTGGATCTCGTCGAGCTCTGTGTTGAGCGTGGTCATCTGCTGGAGGACCCACGCTTTGCTGTGGGTGTGAGAGTCGAGCGCATACTGAGTAGTCGGAGGAGAAGCAGGAGGTCAGTGACAGAGGATTGATGGGACAACACGTACGACTGACCAGGGTGAAGAGCGTCGTCCGTTGCAGCTTGGCAATGTTTGTCAAGGCGTAGAAGACCGACAGGTCGTCATTTGGCGTGGGAGGTTGGGCCGGTAGAGGTGTGTTGTAAACATTCTGCTGAATGTGAGGTGATCGCCCGAGGATGGTCGAAAACTGGGCATCGAGAATGAGGAGACAGTGGAAGGCACGCCGAAGGAGATCGTCCTCCTCAGGGTCGTCATTGGAGCCAGTCTTGTGAGCTCCGATGTCCTGGGCTCGAGCAAGTCCCTCTCCGATCGATGTCCAGCAGCCCATCGGTGCCGAGCTATGGGAGAGAAAGATACAGGCCAGCTGCAGCGAGAAGAAAGGTCCAAAAATCAAACGTCAGCGAAGCCCGACAGCTGCGAAGTCACAGTAACGTGAGACGTACTACGCTGACCTGGAGGTCTGACACCTCCGAGTAGCGAGTATGCCGGCGCCTGGACCTCACGCTCTGATAGTAGTAGGTCCAGCCGGCGCTGTGTCGACCATGCGTTGGCGTGACCGTTGAGACGCCAGGTGTAAGAGGAGCCCATGCACGAGAGTCCGGCCCAAATCCGTGTGAGGCCGAGACGGCAAACAGCTGAGTAAACATATGAAAAATGTTTTTCAGCAGAACGTCCAGCTGGGCTCGACCAAGACAGGACTGACCGTCAAGCACACATTTGCGAAGCCTCGATCCGCCAAGTAATCCTTCCTGCTGAAGCGCCTGGACACGCGAGAGAGAGATCCAGGTCAGTCTTCTCACATGCGCAACGAAATCAGCTTCGATCTCACTTTCTAAAGTCCGCTTCCTTGAAGAGAGCGAAGCTCTGAGAAAGAGACGACAACGAATCAGTAACCTGACGTCAGTGCTGGTTGAAGAAAAGAGGACCTACAACGTTACACGTCTGGAAGTAGAAGTCAATCAGACCGGCTGCAAGCTCGTTGACAGGCCAGAAGTCGTGACTGTCGAGGCTGCTCTCGTACTCCTCCGTCTCCCAGGGCGGTGTCCAGCCGAACTTGGTATGGACAGGACGTTCCGCCGTGCCGGCTGCAGCTGGAGCTATCGAGCCTTCTTCCGTGAAGGCGAGAGGACGCAGTCACCAAGTGCTCAAGCAGCCCGGCGCGCGCTCGAAACGAAGGGGCGAGAAAAGACGCACCTGTTGGTCGAGCCTTCGGCCTCCCCTTCAACGCTTCTCCGATGAGCGCAAACGCGGAGCTCTGTTGTGTGTTGATACAACCAGTCGGATCAGCGTCTACTTTCACCTCCGCTCCCGTCTAGAAAGACTCACGCCACCCATGAACACCCTGGTGGGCTTCCCTCCCGACGGAACGCTGTCCGGCGTTGCTGCGACCGTCTCCCCGACCTTGCTGATCGGAAGCTGGAAGGTCAGAACCTCGTCGACCTCGTTAGACTCTTGCTTGACCGGAGCAGGGTGAGGACCGTCTGTCGTTGACGGCGTCTTCTTGCCATTGTCGGCCGCAACGGGTGCTTTGGGTCGATTCTTGCGCTTGTTGCTCTTGGTGACGTAGGAGCAGGTGATGCCTTGTCGTCGGCAGAGGTCGCAGACTGAAAAGAATGGGGTGGAAGAGAATCGGAAGAGAAGGTCAGAGTCACCTCAAACGACACGGGAATCGAGGACGAACCTTTGTCGAATTTCTCGAATCCATTGCAGCGCACCTGCGAGCCATCAAGCAAAGTGCTCCAGTCAGCCTTAGGCGCTGCGGAGAGATCTGTCGCGAGATCTTGCCTTGCGGGACCGACAATGGTCGCCTGAGGAGTTGGTGAGTTCCGATGAAGATGGTCGAGCGCAAGGAGCGACAGGGGAAGGACGACGTCAGGACAGAGCAAAGCAAGTCTTTCAATCAGCTCGTCTCGTCTGACTTCTGTGCAGGGAGAAGGTGAGAACTCACAGGCCCTCTCTCGCTTTCGCTTCGAGCCAGCGTCCTGCTGGGCAGCCCATCCCGTCGACGTCGAGGCGACCTGAGCCGGAGAGTCGTCGTCCGAGTCGCTGTCGTCCTGCCTGCTGCCGACGCTCGTCCGCCGCGACATGCCTGGTGGATCCATAGGGTTGAGAAGTCTGTACGTGACCTGACAGGTTGTCTCTGAGATCGAGGCGGGTGAGCGAGTCGAGGATCTTGGTAGTCTGGGACGAAGGCGTCGGATTGCCTCGTGGGCTCGTCGTTGCCTCTTTTACGCGCAGCAACCCAAAGTCGAACGGTCGGTCAGGCAGACAACACACTGGGCGATGCTTCATCCGGCACTGAAGTTTGCGACGTACAGTAGGTCTGGATATGTGCCGGAAAGACGGCAGAGGTGGCAACCGGGCCCAAGAGGCTACGCATCCGTCAGGTCGGGACGAAGGAGCTCGCGGTACGCACGCCCGCAGGCACTTTGACAGCGGGCACTCAACCCTGTCGCATCGAACGCCTTGGGGATCGGTCTGATCGCAGAGTATGGCGCTGAACGATCGCATCTCGCTCTCGCAGTTTTGGAGGACCAGGACTGTTGTGGGATTTCCATCGCAGGGAAGGCGGACGCCCGCCCGCCCGCCTGTCTTTCCTGGGCCCGCCGACGTCTGGACGAGCTCCTGCCTCCTCCAACCACAACTCACCCTGACGCTTATTCTTTGCAACAAGGCTACTGACATCTAGCAGCAGGCGGCTGATGTGTAGGTCACCAGCTGCTGCGCGCAATTCGCTTGCAGAGGACGGGCGGGGCCAGCGCTACAGGCAGGCTGCCCGAAGAGTTGGCCGTCGCTCGAGCCAGGTCCGTCGTGGCCGTCGTCGAAAGACCGGGCTCCCCTTAAAAGCAGGCAGGAGTTACGACAACTGGACACGCTCTCACCCCTTCATCTAGTCCTGCTCTGACTCTCTGCACTCGGTCCTACTCCTCGACAGCCCTGTACGCCATGTCCGCCGCCTCCCTTCGCTCGCCGCTGGTGCCCGCCGTGGTCATGCTGCTCCTCTCGGTCCAAGTGCTGGTCCGTCCCTCAATCTCCTGTTACGCTTTGGCCAACATTAGACTGACCAATCTCTCCTTCTCGGTCGGCAGGCTGCCGACGAGTCCGACAAGCGACCTGTGTGAGTCTCGACACGTCAACAGAGATCGGCTGCCTCTCGATCGAACTGACTCTGATACTGCTCCCTTCGTCTCAGCGCCGGCTACATTCCCAATCTCTACGCTGCGATCATATTTGCAGCAGTCTTTGGAATGCTGTCCGTCATGTCGTGGATCCGTGCGTGTTCTTTGTTCTCTCTCGCTTGACCTCTTCTCCGATATCCAGCTAACCCCTAGTGCCTGCAGATTTCGCCCGGCGACGACTCATCTTTATTCTTCCCGTCGGCCTCACCGCCATGACGATCGGCCTCGGTATCCGCGCCTATTGCCACTTCAAGCCCTACTCAATTCCCATCTACTCTGGCTCGATGCTCCTCGTCCTCCTCTCGCCCTGCGCCTTCCTCGCCTGCTGCTATCAGCTCCTCGGCAAGATGGCCAACACGCTTGGTCGGGACACGGTCGCCGTCAATTGCTTGCCTCTCCGCACCATGCTCATCACCAAGATCTTGTTCGTCTCTGTTTTGCTCTCTCTACTTAGCGAACTTCGCTGACACCCTCCCTATCGCTCCGTCCTTGTCCTCTCTCAGTGTCGCGAGTGACATCGTCACATTCCTCGTTCAGGCAGGAGGCTCGGGCTTGCAGGCGAGCGGAGGAAACATCTCCAAATACGGTCACTGGATTGCTCTGGTCGGCCTCATCGTCCAGCTCGTGAGCTTTGCGGGTTACTGCATCTTGCTTGTCTTCTTCGGGTTCCGGGTGTACGTACTCGTCTCCTGACCTTGACGCGGACTTTTGCTCAGGGCCTGACGCTGTCTTCATTCTGCATCTAGCCGTTCCATGTACCCCGAGCTTTGGCGGCACAACGACGGCAACTTCTCCTGGTCACTCGGCGCCATCTTCTCGCGACACGACGTCGATAAGTGGAAGGTCGTCTTCTGGTCCACGATCTGGGCTTGCATCGCCCTAATGGTTAGATGCGCGTTCCGGTACGTCGCTCTCCCTTTGCATCCAGAGGCAGACGAGTAGTGGGGCTAACTGAAACCACATCCTTCTTGTCCATGCCCCAGAGTCGTCGAATACTCGCAAGGGTACGACGGTGCGATCGCCACCAACGAAATCTGGGCCTACCTGCTCGACTCGTTGACCCTCTTCATCGGCATGGGCGTCTACGTCTGGTTTTGGCCGGCCAAATACCTCTCGGACGCCCACCTCTCGTCTGGAGGAACGCACAAGCTCGTCCCCCTCTACTCGCAGGCGTAGACATCTCTAGACTCTCCTTTTCTCTCGCTATCTCTCTCTTTCTCTCTGCCTGCCACGATACCCCAACCCTCCCTTTTGATGCCACCCTTTTCCCTCGCCCGCGAGTCCGCCGAAAGTCGTTCGCGAACTGCACCCTCGCGCACAAGTCTCTTGCCTCACACAGCCCATACCCTGATTCCGAGTCTGCTTCCGGCGCAAAGAACCGGCGAGCGATTTATTTGCAAGTGGAGGAGGAGCGAGGTGAAATACTGTACGCCAATCTCGCCTCTTTGCGCGCAGGGTCGGACTCTTGTTTGAGGCGGTCTTGCAGCCAACTCCCATCTTACTCCCTCCCACCTTTTCGCCAGTTCTTTCTTTGCATTTACACAACCATGTCTCTGACCCTGCACGTCCTAGGATGCGGCACCATGGGTGTCGCCGTCCTCTCCGGTGCGTCTCTGTCGTTCTGCAGCTGCTTGAGCGAAGCAGCGGGCCTCTCTGACTCGGCATCCTTCGCTCCCTTCCCTTGCTGAGCTTCCAGGTGTCCTCCAGTCCCTCATCGACCCTTTACCCCGAGTGCCAGCCTCGGGAACGTCGACCCCTCTCGAGGTCGAGAACGACGTCCAGCTCTCTCGGTTCATCGCCACCGTCGGCCGGTACGTCGCCTATCCTTCAGCTTGCGCGCGGTCAAGCGCCCTTCCGTCTCTCCCAAGCTGACCTTAACTCCACTCGGCTTGCCTTTCTTCGACGACCAGACCGGAGAGCGTGAAGCGGTTGAGGAAGACGTTTGAGGCGCTCGGATTGGGAGATGACAAGGTCGAGGTCTGGAGTGGGGATAAGAACGGTCAAGCCGTCCAGGAGGCGGACCTCATTCTTCTCGCGTACGTTTCCCTTCCCTCACCTTCACTCCCATTCCTACCCGACCAGCAGCTTACTGAGATCGTCATTCCCCCGCTGTTCTTGAATAACGCCAGCTGCAAGCCTCAGCTTGCTCGGGGACTGATCGAGGCCCTCCCGCGCGAGGCGCTCGAGGGCAAGCTCCTCATCTCCATCGCGGCCGGCCTGACGATCGGTCAGATGAAGCAGTGGGTGCCCGAGTCGTGCGTCGTCGTCCGAGCGATGCCCAATACGCCTTCCCGAGTGCGTCTTTCCACCTGGGGCTTTCTCTTGCTGTTTCTTTTCGAGCCCTGCGCATCGTCTGACTCCTACTTCGTGCTCTTGGTTTCGCGTCGTCAGATCCGACAAGGCATGACGGTCCTCACGCCCGTTCCTGCCGACACGCACCTCCCCACGATCCCCTCGCCCACCAAGCTCCTGCACCTCATCTTCGACTCGGTCGGCCGAACGCTCACGCTCGAAGAAAAGTTCTTTGACGTCTGCACGGCCCTGTCCGGTTCCGGACCGGCGTTCGCGTGCATGTTCATCGAGTCCCTCGCTGACGGAGCGGTCATGTGCGGCTTGCCGAGGAGGGAGAGTTTGGAGATGGCTGCGCAGATGATGCAAGGTGCTGCGAGGATGATACTCGAGACGGGCACTCATCCGGCTCAGCTGAGGGATCAGGTTACGACCCCCGGAGGATGCACGATTGCGGGACTGCTTTGCTTGGAGGATGGAAAGGTCCGGAGCACGATTGCGAGAACGGTTGAGGTCGCTGCGAAGCAGTGAGTCCTTCCCTTCCCTTCTTGAACTCGATTGACTGGGCGTTTTTGACTGACCCAGGCGCGTCCCTTTTCTCCTTCGTTGCCTCTCATCAGTGCCAGCAGCCTCGGCCAGGACAAGAAGAAGTAGCGCGTATCGGTAGTCATCTCGAGCCTAGATCATGTATGTATGTTGAACAAGAGTAGGATCGCTCCCCCCTTCTGGAGTCAAAGTGGACGTCGCGTCCGCGCGCGCTCCCTTGCAATTTGCTGCCCAACGACTCCCATGCTCCAAGAAAGTGCGAGAGAGAGTTTCTGATAGAGAGCAGCAAGTTGTTGACTGAGTAGTGGTGGCTGCAAGCGAAGAAAAAAAGAAAAGAGTGTGGGTGTGTTCGATCGCTAGGAAAGTGTCTCGCCAGCCGAGTCGCCTGTCGCCCCTCTTGCTGCTTCGAATCCTCCCTCTCCTGTCCCCCTTACCACCAGACTCCCCCTCCTCCCTCTTCGCCCAGCATGAGCCAGTCGACCAGGAGCCTGTCCATCAAGCACCCACACGCACAGTACAGTCAGTCCCTTTTTCTCTTTGCTTCCATCGCTCTGTGTCCCTCCGACAGCCCCACCTGCTCTCCCTCCCCCTCTCCCCTCTCTCTGGGCTCGCCCCTCCGCCGCCGTCGGTCGAGACTGACCCTGTCGCACTCTTCCCTTGCCCTTCCTCCTCACCCGACCTGCTCGCTTCATACCTGCACCTTCCTCGGCTCGCCTGTTGGGATGGTCCTCTGCGCGTTTGCTATCCGTCTCGTCGCTCGCCCAATCTTCCATCGCCCCCCTCGTGTCCCCCCACCGACCCCCTCGCAGCCGGAGCGGAGCCTACCTCGCAGACGTCCTCGCCGTCGTCCATCATCTCGCCCAACGCCTCGCGCCCTCCTTCATCCTTTGTCGGCTCGCAGTCGTCCCACCAGACGACGGCTTCCCAGCAGCCGCTCATGCCGCCTCGCATGAGCCGGGAGAGGAGCTCGACGCTCGGAAAGAGCACCAACTCAAGTTCGAACGAGGGCAAGAAGGGAGGGTTCCTGGGTGCTTTCTCTGGTGCGTCTCTCCTTTGCCTTGTTCTCTGGGGTGTTGAATCTCTGCTCGACGAGCCTCAGACTGACAGGCGCCGCCGGCTCCCCCCCTCATACTCCCTCCCTCTTCTCGTTGACTGAAACCCCCATCCAGACCTTCTCGGAAGCTCAAAGTCGATATCGATCGGAACGCCTTACGATCCCGTCCATCTCACGCACGTAGGATTCAACAACGACACCGGAGAGTGTACGTTCGCTTTTTACCAAACTTCGCGTCGGCGGGGACGGGGCGAAAGAGGGGGGGATCGTGTGGGGTTTTGAACACTTGGCTGACCACCCTTTTCACCTTTCCTTCGTCGTGTCGTGGACGGACCCCCTCCCTCCTTTTCGTCTCTTCTTCTTCAACCTCTTCTTGTCTGCTCTCCTTGATCTGGCGTTGTGACAGTCACTGGACTGCCAAAGGAGTGGCAGCAGTTGCTTCAGGAGAGCGGTATCTCTCGGCAGGAGCAGGAGCAGAACCCCGAAGCTGTTTGTCCCTTTTCGTTCCCTCGCCTTGCTTGGTCGACTCGTCTCACTGACTCCGATCCGATATCTGCTTTGGCGCGAGTTAGGTTCGGGACATCGTCGAGTTCTACCAGTCGTCCGGCCTGGGTGACCCTAGCCGGCAGAATGGTGCGAGCCCAGGCGTGTGGGACAAGATGAAGGGAGCCGCTGGCGACTACGACGACGAGCCTGCGCCTTCGCCTTCGCACTATCAGCCCAAGTCGGCTGGATCAAGCATCGTCCGAGGAGGAGGAGGACCCGAAGATCGGTACGCCAACCCTCGAGCGGCTCCTCCGCCTCCTCCTGCTGGAGCTGGCGCGGGCATGATGCGTAAGACGTCGTCGGCCTTCCAGCCTGGTCGACCGGCTCCTCCTCCCCCTGGTCGATCGTTCACCTCCGACGACACCACCTCGTCCGGTCGGAGTCAGCAGCAGCAGCACCAGCTGCCTCCTCGAACGTCCCCCGGACCCGGATCGGCCGCCCAGCCGATGCTCGACCGGTCCATGTCCGCCCGAGCACCTCCTTCCTCCCACCACTCGTCCTCTCAGCGCAACGACTCTGTCTCTGTCGACCGATCGCGGTCGCAGCGAGCCGCACCTCCTCCGCCCGGATCGTCCTCGTCTTCAGTCGCGAGCTCCAAGCCTCCCCGCCCGCCCCCCTCGTCGAGGACGCAGTCGAACGGACCTCCGCCGCCCGGGTCGGCGCACGCGTCGCTCCAGAAGAACGCGTCCAAGGCCAAGGAGCAGGAGGGCCGGCTCGCAACTCCCGGCAGCGGAGGAGCGACCCCGAGGCGCAGGGTCACGCAGGACAAGGCAAAGGACAACGCCGATGTCGTCGCCAGGCTCAAGGCCATCTGCACCGACGCCGACCCGACAAAACTCTACCGCAACCTCGTCAAGATCGGTCAGGGGTGCGTTGGTTTCCCTTTTTGTGAGAGAACGAAGCAGGTCTGGGCGCTGACGATCGACTTCTGCTTCGCGTCTCGTTTTTTTAGAGCGTCTGGAGGTGTCTACTCAGGTTACCAGGTCGGCACGAACCTCTCGGTCGCTATCAAGCAGATGAACCTCGAAAAGCAGCCCAAGCAGGACCTGATCATCAACGAGATCCTCGTCATGAAGGCGTCCCACCACCCTAACATTGTCAACTTTATTGACTCGTTCCTCCACCGAGGCGACCTGTGGGTCATCATGGAGTACATGGAGGGAGGCAGTTTGACCGATGTGGTCACTTGCAACCTCATGACCGAGGGCCAGATTGCGGCTGTTAGCAAGGAGACGTGCGAGGGACTGCGGCACCTGCACAGTCATGGAGTCATCCACCGGGACATCAAGAGTGACAACGTCTTGCTCAGCATGACGGGAGACATCAAGCTCAGTGCGTGTCTCTCACTTACATCTCTCGCTTCTTGGAGTTTTTAAGCTGACCGCTATTCCTTCGAATTCTTTCAACCCAGCCGACTTCGGGTTCTGCGCCCAGATCTCGGACCCGGCCCAGAGCAAGCGGACGACGATGGTCGGAACGCCCTACTGGATGGCGCCCGAGGTCGTCACCCGAAAGGAGTACGGCACCAAGGTCGACATCTGGTCGCTCGGAATCCTCTGCATCGAGAGTGCGTCTCGCTTTACCCTCTCCAGCTTTGTAGGCCCCCCCAGAGCGTTCGACTGACCTTGCCTGTGCTTTCCTGACACTTCTTCAGTGATTGAGGGAGAGCCTCCGTACCTCAACGAGAACCCCTTGAGGGCGCTGTACCTGATCGCGACCAACGGCACGCCCAAAGTCGAGAAGCCTGAGGCGCTCAGTCGAACGTTCCAGGACTTTTTGGCCGCGACGCTCGAGGTCGACGTCGAGCGCAGACCGGATTCCGCGCAGTTGCTTCAGGTCCGTCCCTCAACATTTCACACTTGCGCGCGTCGTTGTTGCTGACTGACCTTGATCGATCATTTCGCTCTCTTTCAGCACCCATTCTTCAAGAAGGCCGAGCCGTTGAGGACGCTGGCGCCGCTCATCAAGGCTGCGAGGGAGGCATCCAAGAAGTAGACTTGTCCATCTTCGACTGGCTGGTTGGTCGCTTCTCTAGACAGGCGGCAACGGTCACTCGGCTTCGCCTCGGTCGGCACACGAGCCTCTTGCGACAGCCGACTGCCCCTCCCATCCCTCTACGAAGTCTCAACTCGCATGCATCCCTCTGCTTTCCCTGGACTCTTCCTCTCTCACTCCTCTTTGGGCCGACGATCGACCCCTTTCTCCGCCCTTTACCCTGTTCAACCCTCGGTCGTCCGACCCTATCCAAATCCATCCCCCTCTTGATACCCCCCTCGTATACCCTCCTCCCTCTAGCATCCACAACCCTTCGCGATCCGTCGCCTAGAACCAAAGCGGGAGAAGTGGGGGAAGGACACTTTCACGCAACCCACCCAAACCAGACCTTGCTCCCTCTGCATCTTCTTGTGTTTCTCTCTTCTTTTCTCGCCTTTGAGTTTTCCCAGTCCAGTTCTTGTACACACAAACACCACACACCCAAAGAATTTTACATCTCTCGCTTTCTTCTCTTTTTCTCTCTCTGTGTCTTCGCTCGCTCGTCGCTCGCTCTCGCTTCCGTTGCCTCTCCCGCTGTGGTCTTGCGCGCTCGCCTCTCGAAAAGGAAACGAAAATGAACAGGAATCTTTCTTCAACGACCCTTGCTCGCGAAGCGATCTCCCTCCTGTGCAAAAGGTAAGGTATCTAGGTTGCAAGAGAGGAAGTACGCTTCCTTTTGATGAGGTTGGACGGGTGATCGAAAGACAGGCCCGCCGTCCCTTTGTTCTCTGCATCCGGCTCTCCCTGCGCTGACCGTCTCCCCTTGCCAGAACTGACCCACTTCCCGAACAAAAGGAGAAAAATAGGGCCAAGCTCAACGTCCGAACAAAAGAAAAACGGCTGCAGGCAGGAATGGCGTCCCAGCAGCAGCAGCAGGAGCAGCAGGTTGACGAGCTTTCCTTTGGACCCCGGCCGCTGTCGACGTTGCTCCCCCTCCGACAGCTCAACCTCCTCCTCCACCAACTCTGGGCCAGCGACGACGACGACGAAGACATGAACGCCAACGTATCGACAAGCACATCGACCGAGGTCGAGGGCGCAATTAGCAGACAGGGGCTCGAGCTCGATCTGCGCGGCATCCTCGAGGGGTCCGACGATGAGTTGGACGACGAAGGCGAGCTTGCTGCAACTTCGGACGACTCCTCGACCCCTCCTCCTCCAACGCTCCTCTCTGCCTCTTTGCCGAGGTTGACGAGGGAGCCTTCGCTGTCCAGCGCGCTGACGAGTCCTCGGATGGGAGGCGTTCGGTGGGGCAGCATGTCGCACGCAGCAGCAGCAGCGGGCGGACCTCTCGCTCTCGAGCTTGCCTTCAGTCCACCCTCGAAATCGACGTCCTCGACCCCTCTCGCCTCGGCCTCCTCGTCGATCGTCGAGGAGCCTTCATCCAAGCGCTCTTCAATTTCGGGCGTCGGCGGGAGGAGGCCTGAGCGCGTCGAGGAAGGCGAGGAAGGCAAGTCGCCCTCTCTTCGAACTGCGAGGACTTCCTCGACGTGCACCACCGCCGACTCTTCCGAGGACAACTTTCCATTCACCCCTTCTTCGCCTACCTCCTCAGTCGCCAGCACGCAGGGCGAGCAACTGTCGTTCGCGTTTCCCCTCCCTCCGATTTCTTCTGGATCGTCGACGGACGGACAAGACCTTCTTCCCTGCACCCCTCGCCCTCCGCCCAAAAGTCCCTTGCCCACGACACCCCCGACAGCAAGCCGCATCTCTACCGTCCCCGCACCGAAGAACAAGCGCAACTCTTTCGCTCCGGTCTCGCCTACGCGCTCGGTCTCTCTCTCCGCTCCTTCTTCTCCTCGACCGCCCCCCGTCTTTTCGCCTAGCATGAGACGAACGGCTTCCTCGACCAACCACCACCATCAGCAGTACCAGGCCGGCCCTCCTCCCCCTCCGACCGGACTGCCTCCAGCGGCACCACCTCAGGTCGCACCCCTCTCGATGCCGTCCCGCTATCAGAGGAAGACAGAGTCCAACTCGTCTGCGTCGTCGGCCCCTCTGTCGCCCTTCGACGGCTCGCAGCTCACTAGTCCCACCACGTCCGTCGCCGCTTCCTCATCGGCCTCTCGCGGATTCCGGTCGCCCAAGGTGTCCAAGACTAGCGGCAACCCCGGAGGAGGAGGCTGGTCTCAGCTCCTCAACGCCTTCCCTCGCAGTTCCTCCAAGCACTCGCTTGGGCCAGGTAGCGTTCGATCGACGTCGAACAGGTCCGACTACTCGGACAGGAGTCTCCTACCTTCCACCCTGGAGCACGGCGACAGCGTCTCGCACCGACACTCCAACATGTCGACCTCGACTTCGTCGTCCCAGCCACTCGCCCAGTCGTACTCGTCCGACGCCCATCTTGCAACCCACCCGTACGCCGCCTCGCAAACGCACCTATCATCCGGTCGTCTCTCCGACCCTCCTCCTTCCTCGTCGAACATCTCGTCCAACCGACGACCGTCCAACGGCACGTCCAGGCGCGACCAGGCGAGCCAGCCCCTCGCGCTCGTCGTCAGCGAGGGCGACAAGGACGACGATGGATACAAGTGCCCCGTCTGCGTTGAGCCCGTCGGCGCCAACTACCGCATCGCTGGAGAGAAGCTGGACGTCATGCCAGAGTGTGGCCATGCCATCCACCACGTGAGTCGTCTCGTTCGCCGTTCAAGGATCGAAAGAAACTTGACTAACCCACCTTGCGCTTTCCCTCTCCCTTCTCAAGGACTGCTTCGTGCACGTCTACGGGCCTCTTCCGGAGAAGAACCGGTTTGGAGACACGCGCAAGCCTCAGTCGTTTGGCGTCTGCGGAGTCTGCCGAAAGTCGATGAAGGTGGGCGACTCTGCCAACACGGGCAACGCCTCAAGCGGCAAGGGTTCCAGTGAGTCGCTCATTCCTCAGACCTGTTTGAGGGGATGAACAGCAGACTGACACCTTTCCTTGCTTCGTCGCTCAGAACTGGCTTCCCTCACCGGCATGCAGAGCATGAACGCCCCTCCCCCGCCCCTCCTCGTCCCCTCGCAGCTCAGTGGCAGTGGAGCGTCAACCTATCTCGACGACTCGGACGTCGACGAGAACGACCCAATCAATCCCCTCTCTTCAGGCTCGTCTTCTACTCGCTCGGGCCAGTCTGACCACGTCCGGTACGAGGCCTCCAACACGCGCATCGTCGTGCCCAGCATCACTGTACTGCCCGAGTACCGCAACGTCGTTCGAGGTCGACCTGGCACCAAGACCACCGTGACGGCTGTTGTCGTCTTCGAGGTTCCGGAGCGATCCAGGGCGGATGAACTGTCGTCCTCGTCTTCGCAGAAGGGCCTTCGAGGCACGCGGTCCGAGATGTCGCTGCGACCTTCGCCCTCCGGCTCGCCGACCCTCGCGCAGGGCCCCTTCGGCAGCAGCAACGTCCCTCGCGGTATCAGTCACACGCCGGTCGATATCCTCCTCATTTTCTCGCTCGCGTCGCCGTCGACGACGACGTCGTCCGCGGCGTTCAAGACGCGCGTGATCCGGTCGTCGCTCGCGTTCATCATGTCCAAGATGGGCAGCCGGGACCGCATGTCGATCGTCACGTACGAGAGCGGACCAGACGGGGTCATCCGCAAGACGCCGTTCTTAGCTGTTGGGAGGGACGGTGAGGGCAGACAGAGGTTGCTCGACGTGGTGGAGAACATGGGCAACAACTCGGAGAACGACAGGCACATCGTTCCATTGCACAGGGAAGAGCGATCGGACGTCGTCTCGGCGGTCAACGTCGGTGAGTGTCCAGAACTTCTCTCCAAGTCAAGCGACTGCTCCATGTGCTGACCACCGATTTTTCCTTTGACAGCGCTCGACGTTCTCCTTCAAAGAAAGACGAGAAACCCCATCTCGGGCGTTGCTCTCGTCTGCGATTCTGCCGACGCTGTCAACCGCTCGCAGATGGACCTCGTCATCGCTCGAGCTGAAGCTGCAGCCGTCCCCATCCACTCGATCGGCTTCGGCAAGGCTCACGACCCTTCGCCTCTCTGGCTCATCTCGAATCACACTGCTGGAGACTACACCTTCGTACCCGAGTGGTAAGTCCCTTTCCATCTGTCTCCTCCGCTCTCCAAGATCTCGGCTGATGACCAACTCTTCTCCCCTCGCAGGAACGATCTTCAAGAGTCGCTCGCAGGAGTCATCGGCGGCATCATGAGCATCGCTCTCACTCAGGTCAAGCTGCACTTCTCGACCCAGGACCAGAACTTCAGGTTTTCCAAGGTCTGCGGACCTCTCAACGCCGTCCTGCCCCCGGACGGCAATTCGATCGACATCGAGCTGCGCGAACTCTGCCACGGCGAGAAGAGGGAGATCATCATCGAGATGGAACTTCAGACTCCCGGTTCGAGCCATGAGTCGCAGTCTTCGGACGACAGCGGCGACTCGCGAGACTGGGCCGACAAGAACGACCGCGACGGCGCGGGCGGCGTCGAGATGACCAAGTCGCTCAGCAGTCGGTCGGGCAACGGTCGAGGGTACAACCGGGACTCGATGGCAAACTCGGACGCCAACCACCTCGGCGACTCGATGTTTGCAGCCAACGCAACAATTGAGGAGGTCCCCTGTCTCGAGCTCGACTGCTCGTTCTTCGACCCCCTCTGCTCCAAATCGTGCACTCGACTTGCGCGACCCATCCTCCTCCAGCTCACGCTCCTGCCGTTCACCAACGGACCTGTCAACACTGCCCCCGAGACGGTCGTCGTCCGACGTCACATGGAGCTCCTCGCCTCGGACATGATCTCGCGTGCGCTCATCTTCATCAGCAAGACCCGGTCGTTCGATGCCTCGCTAAACCTGCTCGAGGAGACTCGCGTCGTTCTTAAGGGCAAGATCGACGACCTGATTGAGCAGATCGGCAGGGACTCGATGCATGGGTTCAAGTCGGCCAAGAAGGCTGCCAGGGACGCTGTCAACCGAGAGAATCTCTCGGCTCTCGAGGCCATCCTGCTCGACGTCGGTACGCTCGTCGAGGCCTTCGAGGAGGACTCGTGGGTTGACTTCAACCGCGAGCAGAAGAACTTCGGAGCTCAACAGGTGCGTTCCCTTCCTTCTCAATCTTCTCGTCTGTGCTCCCGTTGCTGACGAAGGACCTCCCTCTGTCTACAGGCCATGATTCTCCGCTCCCAACGCTCCTGGACTCCGAGATCCGAGATCGAACGCCTCTACTTCACCTTTGAGAACGCCATCGACCTCGTCCACCAGAGTTCCATCGCTCCTCGCGAGTGATCGCCTCGTTTTCAACTTCACTCCATCCTGCTACTTTACTGCCTGAACATCGGGCCCGCAACGCACCGTTTATTCCCTCCTCCCCCGTACATACTCCGACCTCGCTGGATCGCTTCACACTGCCCCATCTTGCCCGCATCTTTAGTCTACAGATCTGCCCGCTTTCCCATCTTCCCATGCTTTCATGCCCCTTGCCGCCTATTGTCTGCCCCTTCCCCTCTCGATAAATGAAGTGCATTCTCATCGACCAGCGAGTGCGAGTGCGAGCCTGGCCTTCCCGTCTCGACCACGCTGTGCATCACCGGATCGACCCTCGCCAAAAGCCTCGGGCACACGAGACTGACTTTCCAGCAGACAAGCCTGTTGCACAAGATTCGAGAACGACGAGAGCAAGACGAGACAGACATGATTAGAAGATGAGACCGAGGAGAACATTGAGGGATCCCTCATCCTGTCCTGGCGCCTAATGTACAACAAAATCGCAACATCCTCCTCCCCCCTTCCCACCTACCGCTCGTCCAGGTCTCACAGAACAGTCGGTTTTGGCGGCAGACCAGCGAGAGAAGCAGCTGCGGCAACCTTCAAACTCTCCTTCAACCTCTCCCTATCCTCAGCTTCGACAGATCCTTCCACCATCGCGGGCGAAGCCGTCCTTGAACATTCCGGTCGACTAGAGTGTTTCGAAGACCCTCCGCCCTGGTCGTCATCTTCAGCCGGCGCGCTCTTCTTCATCTGCGCCAATTTGGCTTCCAGCGCAGCAATCTGAGCAGCCGCGCTGCAGTGCCACAACGCAGAATGAGTCAAGCAGTGGGTCAGGCCCGGAACAAGCAAAAAGGCGAAGGAGCGATGGAAAGAACGAGTGCACGCACCCTTGGGGTTTCTTGCCGGTGCTCTTGACCATGCTGAGGGTCGTCCTTCGGTCGCCTACGAGTGCCGACGCTTGTCGCCCACCCGACCCCGAGTCCTCTCGCATCTAGAGCAAGCAAATCGAAAACGAAAGCCGCAGAAGTACTGTCAGACCAGATCAAGAAGGGAGTGAGAAGGGAGAAAATGTCGTACCTGTGAGGCGTAAGTGACGACGAGGTTGCGTCCTCTCAGAGGGAGGTCATGGAGCTTCTGCAAGGCCTTGTGAGCGTCCTGTAACGCCAAAAGCCCAGTCTTGTCAGCTCCCCTCTTCACCCTTGCCCCCCAAGAACGGACGACTCACCTCTGGTTTGTTCATCTCTACAAAAGCGTACCCTCGAGGCTTCCCCCTCTTCTCGCCCGTCTTGTGGAACAAGTAGTCCACCTTGGTCACCTTTCCAAACCGAGAGAAGATCTTGATGAGGGAATATCTTGCGCGCAGGAAACGAATCGTGAATCGACGTGAGAAGGGTGGACAGGTCGACAGACGGGGGGGAAGAGCGCTAGGTCAGCGGTCTAGCGGCATTGGTGTATGAGAGAGAAAGGAAAGGAGGACGCACTCGTCTACGCTGAAATGGAGGTTGCCGACGTAGAGTCGAGTAGTGCTATTGGAGGCCGCTGGGGGTGTGGACGAGGTCGAGGCCATGGCTGCTGTGACTCGGCGTAGGGTCGAAAAGGGAGGTGGGCTGAACGGTGGGAGGGAGGAGTGGAGGTCGCTGTCGGCGGAATGAAGGTGGCGCTGCACCAAGCGGACGGATGAGGCGCGATAGAAGGACAAGCGAGACTAAGAAGAACGATGATGCGGAGATCAGCTGTAGTTTGGAAGGAGGGAGAGGAGGGCCGACGTACAAGAGAAGAGGTTGGGAGAGTTTGGGGTGTCGCGCGGAGACAGGCGACGTCAGAAACGAGAGCTTCTGGGGCAGACCAAGCGAGGGAGAGTAAGAGTCAGGACTGCGAGCTGAATGCTTGCGTTAAGGTGGTACGCAAGGCGAGGGGACAGAGACGAACAGAGTGTGCGAGGCAAGAGATACGGTTCCTCTAGACGAGGATGTGGTTTGGGGGAGACCGACGGACTCGTTCAGCCCTCCAACGTCTACAAGCAAAACCCGACAGGAATGTCGACCCCGCTCTTCAAGAAGCTCAAAAAGTCGTCGTCTCGGACAACCCTCCCGCCGTCCTCTCCAGGCGGCCAGTCCGACGTCTCGTTCGGTCCCGACTCGTCCTTCTCGTCCGTAGGGGGCGACCTCTCGTTCGACCTGGCCGACCTCGACGACGCCGACGAAAGCCCAGCCGCCGCCATCGCTGCCGCACGAGCGGCTCGGGCAAAGAAGAAGAGCGGTGCTGCCAGCTCGAGTAACTCTGGCAAGGCCAAGGCCAAGTCGAAGCTGAGCTTTGGAGGAGACGACGAGGAAGATGTACGTGTCCACCCCACCCCAACCACCCTCTCCGGCTCTCATCCCCGGCAAGGCAGACTGGCTGATGGATCGATCTCTACTGGCTCATTTGCGTGTTCAGGAATCCTCCTCTTCGTCTTTCGTACCCAAGAAGTCTGCTCTCTCGCGTGCCATCGCGTCCCACGTCCCTCCGACGAGCTCTCCCCTCGCGTCCACAACCACCCCCTCCTCCTCCTACTCATCCGCCTACCTCTCGGAACTCAAAGCGTCCACTCCCTCACGCCCCTCGAATCGGACGGTCGATGATATCTCCTCCGGCGGACTCAGTCGAGAAACGATGCTCAAGTACGGCATAACGAGTGATCCTCTCGACTCTCCCTCATCAGCAGGAGGGGTAGACACGCCCATCCCGACCGAAGCAGCCATCCTAGCAGCCAAAGCTAAACGTTCTCACCTGCGCGACAACCCTGACGAGATCGCGTCCTCGGCCGACTTTATCGCTCTCAACGATCGGTCGGGCGCGCTTTCCATCCGCGACCAGGACTCAATTTCGGACTTGGCAGGATCACGTTTGATGAGAGAAGAGGACGAGATCGGGGATGGGGAGGAAGAGCACGCCGGGTTCACAGGAGCAGACGAACGGATGGCACTTGGTAAGAAGGGCAAGAAGGAGGCGAGGAGGAGGGAGAGGGAGGGTATTCGGGAGGCGATTGAGGATCGGGAGGCGGACGCGATGGATGACAGCGAGGGAGAGTGGGAGGAGGCGCAGATTAGGCGGGCCAACCTTGGAGCTGGAGATGAGACGAAGAGAAACGACAAGGTAAGCCACTACTCTCTTCGCAGCGAGTTTCACCTTGTGAGTGGGTCTGACAAATTTCTTTCCATTTCTACAGCGCAAGGAGCCGTATCGAGCAGCGAAGAGTAAGTTCCGCACCCAACACGATTCGACAGTAACCAGCTGACATGTTGTCATTTTCTCCAGTTCCCAACGTCCTCCCTCTCCCCACTCTCTCCGCCGCTTCAACCCGCCTCTCCAACGCTCTGTCAAACCTCACTCTCGCACACGCCCAGTCGACCCATCGAAGCAACGCCATCTCTGCCGAGCTGGGCGCGCTTGGAGACCAGGAGCGAGAGCTTCGGAAGGAGGTTGAGCGAGTCGAGACCAAGAGAGAGTGGTCGGAAGAGTTCAGAAGCTGGTGCGAGCTCTTGGGCGAGTTCCTCGAAGTCAAGGTGAGCCATTTTTCCTGCTCGAGCGCGTCTCGGAGCGCAACGCTGGACTGACTCCGTTTTGTGCTGTCGTCTCAGTTTTCGGAACTCGAGAAGGTTGAGAAGGACAACCTCGATCTGATCCGGCAGCGACACTCGATGATTGCTCGTCGGCGACTGGAAGACGACGCGGACGACATCTCGCTCTGCGTCGGCGTTCCGACAGACGTCGACATCAGCGCTCTCCAATCGTTCGTCTCTCACACCCCGCCATTAGATCCAGAGGAGGAGGAGCAGATCACGCGTCTACTTGACAACTTGACGATCCCACCGACGGCCAACATTCGAGCATCAAGGCGGACCAACCGACTTGGTCGACTTGCCTCCTCTACCACGTCCCCAGCTTCCACCTCGACCGTACCTGACGCTTCGCCGCTTGATCAAGGCTACCTGACCGACTCCAACCTGCCTCAAAGCGACGAGTCGGACTACATTCTCGCTCGGGCCGCGCTCGACCAGCGCCGGCTGGCCGTCTTTGAGGACGTCAAGGCGGTTGAGATGCGGGATCCCGAAGCGGAGGGAGGTCTGATCGCACGCTTCAACCAGTGGCGGATCAGAGAGGGAGGGGAGGAGTACAGGATGGCATGGGGAGGGGAAGCGCTCGTGACTGCACTTGAGTTCTGGGCAAGGTGGGAGATCGCCAGCTGGGACCCTCTCAAGGTACGTTGACTTTTGGTTTGCCCCCCGTTCTTTTCCTTAGCCGTGGCTGACTTGTTTCACTTCTTTGGACGTCTCAACCAGTCTTCGGAAACGTTGGATCATTTCCGATTCTACACCGCGCTCTTCTCGTACTCGCGACCCAAGGTGGCTGGGCAGGACGACGACTCGGACGAAGACATGGACGAACCTGCCCTCGGATCGGACGGAGACCTCGTCGCTTCCATCCTTACGAGCACCGTCATCCCCCGTCTCGTCCTCATCTTCAACACGCCCGGTTCGTTCGACCCGTTCTCGTCTGGCCAAACACGCCGGGCGGTCGATTTGCTCGAACAGACGGAAGCGATCGTCGCCCTCGACGGACCGAGCGCAAAGTTCACCGGACTCGTCCAGAGCGTGCTGGCACCTTTCGACCACGTTCTAGCAATGTTCAACACCCTTTTGACGCTTTCGGCCAGCGGGACACCTCCACCGGCTTTCAACCCGGACTCGTTTGCAGCGAGGTTGCGTTTCCTCGGAAGGTTGTCCAAGCTCGTGCGCAACATCGTCGCGTTCCGAACGTGGTCCCGAGTGGCCGTCTTGCAGATTGTCGACGGGTTGGTTGGGATCGGTCAGCGGTTGGCAGAGACGGGTTGGGAGGCCGAGGAGGGAGGGGGAAAGGAGTGGGCGGCGAGGTTGTTGGAACGCATGCCTAAGGGTGTGTTGAGCGACGAGAGAGAGGCTAGGCTGAGGAGCGGACCTCCGAAGAGCTGGTAGAGTGGCATCAAGCTCTTTAGCTACCTGCGATCGGCTTGAATACCTTCCAGAAAGTCTTTCGAGTGGGGTCGAGTACGAGTTGCGCAGCCTGAGAGCGAGATTACCGAACGAGCGAGGCGCCAGCTGGTGACACTTCGAACGCCCACCTTCTCCTGACCTCCCTCTTACTTCCTCGCTTTCAACGTCACTCGACTACTCCAAAGATGTGAGTCGCACCGGTCCTGCTTAGCCGACAAGGGGAAGGGGTGGGCTGGGGAGGCGGTTTGGGCTCTGGAAGGAAGAAAGGGGGGGCGAACGGGGGGTCGACCCACCCAGGGCCCTTGCTTCCCTCCCCGAATGGCGACCGCATATCGTCTGCCGCTCGAGAGGGATGCGGAAAGCCGTCTCCTCTCACGTCGTAATCGTGGGACTCTGGATGGGCAGCAGGAATGGATCCTTGTGGAAGGGCTGATGGGCCGAGCTGACACCTCTCGTGTCTCGCTCCTCCTTCATCTCCTCCTCTCCTAGGTCCGCACCCGTACGTCCTCCCATTTTCCCTTGCCCTCTCCCGACTCTCCTGTGTTTTGCTGCTGACATCTACTATTGGCTGTCTTTCCGTCTTTCAAACCACTTCCAGTACGACCCTTACATTCCCCAGGGAGGATCGTCGACCAACCCCTCTGGTGCTGCTCGACCTGCACCGAACGCCAAGGTTCGTCAACCCAACCCCTCTCATCCCTTTGCTTGCTTGCTGACCTACGCTCCTCTTTGATGACGGAAACCTAGACTGCCGCTATCCAGAAGCAGATCGACGAGACTCAGGATGTGATGCGGGAAAACATCCAGCGCGTTGCCGAGCGAGGAGAGCGATTGGACGCACTCCAGGACAAGACGTTCGTCCATCACCTCTCCCTCCCCACCATCATCCACCGTTCCATCACCCTGAGAAGAACTGACAAGATTGTTTTTTTTTTGGGGTTGGGTCGATAGCGACAACCTGGCCGTCTCTGCGCAGGGCTTCCGAAGGGGCGCTAACAAGGTCCGAAAGGCAATGTGGTGGAAGGATACGAAGATGAAGATCCTCATCGGTATCGGAATCGTCGTCCTCATGTGCGTCCTTCCCCCCCCCCCCCCTCCTCTTCATCTCTCTCTTGCTTTGAGGGTGTCTGTTGCTAACTTGGTGCTCGTCTTTGGGCTCGGGTTGAAAGCGTCATCATCGTCGGTGCGTATCCATCTCGCGCTTTGTCTCTCGCAACCCCAGCCTGACAACTTTCTAACCTCTTCCCTACTGCAGTTCCTATCGTCAAGGCCGTCAAGAACTAGGTTGTCCGTTTTGCGCCCAGTCTCGGCACACAAGGGAAGTTGACAACGAGCCCAGCCTCCCTCCTTGCACCCCTTCTCGCGCCCGCCCGCCACCCTCCTCCCACACCTTTCTCGGCCTTCCCTTTTCTTTTTCCGACGAGCCTCTCGCTTTCCCTTCCGTTAGTGTACGATGATCGACTTTACTTGCCCTTCCCCCTGTCACTCGCGAACGGGCTGTGTGAGCAAGCCCTCGCATCTTTCTCAGCAGGTCGGCCCAACCCCCTTCTCACCTCGTGCTGTCCTTGCGCAGGTCAATTGCCAACCCATCATCGGCGCTGGGCTCAGGGTCCGGCGGCAGCGCAGGGAGCCGCTGCGCAAGCTCTCTCTCCCTCGTTGTACACTTAGTGGAGTTTCGCAAAGCAAGAGC
Source organism: Cystofilobasidium capitatum (assembly GCA_014825545.1). NCBI lineage: Eukaryota > Fungi > Basidiomycota > Tremellomycetes > Cystofilobasidiales > Cystofilobasidiaceae > Cystofilobasidium > Cystofilobasidium capitatum. The sequence continues at coordinate 239,070 of MVAJ01000020.1, forward strand.
AAGGACAGGAAGATCGTGAAAAGGGGAGCTCATGAGATCATGGTGTTGAAGGAAGGTAGAGAAGCAAATTCGAAAAGGGTGGGTGGGTGTAGAAAGGGTTGCGCATCGGAACGAGCGGAGGGGTAAGAAAGCGTTGGTTTAACGCTCTCCTCGGAGTCGTCGAGCGAGCTGGAGGTCCTTGGGCTGGATGGTGACTCGCTTGGCGTGGATCGCGGCCAGGTTGGTGTCCTCAAAGAGCGAGACGAGGTAGGCCTCGGAAGCCTCCTGGAGGGCCATGACGGCGCTGCGAACGAGAAGGAACAGACGGATTGGTCAGTCAAGGAACGCGTTGGAGTGACCGAGAGGGGAGGGTCACTCACGAAGACTGGAATCGGAGGTCGGTCTTGAAGTCCTGAGCGATCTCTCGAACCAATCGCTGGAAAGGGAGCTTTCGGATGAGGAGCTCGGTCGACTTCTGGTACCGTCGGATCTCTCGGAGGGCGACGGTTCCGGGTCTGTATCGGTGAGGCTTCTTGACACCTCCGGTAGGGGGGGCGGTCTTCCGGGCTGCCTTGGTGGCGAGCTGCTTTCGGGGAGCTGGAGGGTGGCGAGAGCAAGGTGTGTGTGTCAGCGGGTGAGGAGAGGAACGACAACAAGAGAAGAGAGAGGAAGACGTACCCTTTCCTCCAGTGGACTTTCGGGCGGTCTGCTTGGTTCGAGCCATTGTTGAGGGTGGTTGGGTTTGTGGAGGGTAGTTTGGGAGGTAGGTTGGTGGGTTGGGGGAGAGGGCAGGAAGGTCGGGAGGGACGCTGAGTCTTGTACGCAGACGCGGGCGGGCTGATCTTGATCGGAGTTTGAAATTTAATGGGATAATCGCGATT